>JAURVB010013788.1:0-46969 GCA_033002965.1 Piper betle | reverse complement strand
CAAAAAAACAAAACCTGAGATTCAGTTATGAAGTGAACTAATAAATTAATTCAAGAAAAAAGACTCTAGAAATCTCAGTAACTTAATCTTTACTGAATGATAATATTTTTCACTAAATGATAATACTTTACAATCACAGAATCCTACCTTTTGCCTTCTGGCCCTTGTTTCATGATCAAGCTTTGACCGAGGACCTTTGCAGGCCATTATTCACTCTTCAAAGCCGATGCCTCTACAGGTTCTCTAACGTTTTCAAAATAAGTAAAATAACCTTCTTCAAATTCATGTCAAAACATAAGGACAAAAAAGTTTGGGTCCACCTGTAACTTTTGCACGGATCAATTATCAAAGGAAGCCAATAAACCATCTAAATACCCTGCCCAAAACAAGAAAGAATAAGTTAATGATACGAACTTATGACAAATCAGAGCAAAAGCCGAAGTTAACAGCCCTACGTCACATTTTAGACATCAAGTTGCACATTTCCAGAGTTTTAGAAACAAAATCAATCAAATGTTCCCACCAGCTTCAACTTAAACTCGAATCCAAAAACAAAAAAAAGTGCCAAAGCAATAAAAGCATATATCGAAAAGTTCACTCTCGACACTTCCAAAAATCACAAAACCAATACCAACTGCCCAATTGACGCATTGCTAACTGTTACCACAAACCTAAGTTCAAATGTTTGCGCCGACCCACGTGAATTCTGTAATCCTACAAATTCATATAGCACACTTCGAATTCACCGAACTACCATCACAATGTCAAATCTTAAAAACACCTAAAACTGATCTACTTACATCAAACAAACCATCAAAAAACCCAATTCGGAGTTCGTAGAGCGAGAACGAACCGTGCAACGCTCGCATGCATCACGAGAAACAACAACTACAAATTAATGAATTCGAATGCAAACAAAAAAAATGAATCCGCCATCAATTCGTTCCCTCGCCTTCCAAAAAAGCTCCCAAAAAAACAGAAGCATAGATCAAGGAAGACTACACGAGTAGGAGTAGGGGTAGGGGAGGTAGAACTGCCACCTGAACATGGGCCGCCGAGCGAACGGCGGAGTTCGCCAAAGAGATGGAAACGGCAGGCTACGAATTACTCCGGCGGTGCGGCGGCGGCCGGCGGCGGTGGCGGAGAAAGAGACGAAAAGATACCTAGCCTGATCAGCTGCTTGACCTGCGTCGAGAACGATCGAGCTGGTACGACGGGTAAACGGTACATAAATTACGGGTAAACGGGTGAATTGTTTGCGTAAGGCGTATGGTTTTCTTTTTGTATCGGACGGTCGGGCAAAAAAGTGGATAACTGGTGACCAACATCGGTTCATAAAGTTCGGGTAAACGGGTGAATCGTTTGCGTAAGGCGTATGGTTTTCGTTTTTGTGGCGGCGGTCGGTCGGACAAAAACGTGGATAGCTGGAATGACCAACATCCGTTTGCGCATGTTTATCGGCATGTTTTGGTCAGCTCTCCGGATATATAATGCAACTATTAGTTGAAAACTTGAATAAATAATGATTATAAATGCTTCCTTGTCATTGTGTATAGAATTTGCTCTAAATATTTTCTTTTTCTTTCTGATCAATTTACCCAGTTGAGTTGTGCAAGAATAAAAAATAAAAAATTTTCTTTCTAATTTTTTGCTTATTTTCTTTTTATTTTTTACTTCTTCGCTTTTTCTAATCATTACAAATAGCAATTGATCTCATACATTAAATAATATTAATTAAATTAAAAATATAAATATTTTCTTTTCTTTATAATTGATCTTATTTTTTAGTCCGCCTGAATTACACCCTTATTATTATTGGTTCATTACTAGGTTATTGGGTTGGCAAATAATTATCAACGTGTATTGTAGCACCCCGTTTTGGCTCACTCGTGAACCGACCCGGAAATGTCACCGGCGACCGAACCGTTCGCTAATCTACTCGATTCGGATAAGCCGACCAGGATCTACTTTCGGCGTCTCAAGATGGAGATGCAAATGTGAAATGCATGAATGAGAATAATTGGGTTCTAACGCAGTCCTACATGCATGTTATGATGTGCAAGCAAAACAAAACCATGCAACGACAAGAAATTTTTAATTAAAAATTATCCACAACAAGGGTATATAAATATTTTATCAAAATACGATAAAACATGATAATCTACCGTAGCATTCATCATTATCTCTTTCGTTTCAATTGAACCGAGCCTGAACTCCAAACTCACTACTCATTCACATTTATCCATTCATTTCATATCAAGCAATTTATCTAAACAAATACATCAAAATTATCATTCACGTAGCAATAACACACTGTCATTATAGATTACACGCGGCAAGTACATGTGTGCGCGGTTCCGTGCTGCTCCTCCGCAGTCCCGACAGCTTTCATCCCTCGCATTTCTCATCTACATATATATAGAAAAACCGTCAGTAACGAGTGTTACCGGCCCGGAAAATAACTAATATCAATCTGGCACAGGAGAGCAAACTCTCCCGTTGAATGAAAACCATATACTTCCTCAAGAACTCTCATCAGGGCACATACGGGAGCCGTCGCCCTCGGGTCGACAGTGTCCCCCTATCTTTTACATTCTCATGCCTCGGCCATTTCTCTATTGCTTCTCGCATCAAATCTCATTCCTTTCCGCCCTCTGCATCTTCCATATTACTCCTGGCCTTGAGCACAAAGGCCGAGTACTCTTAGGCAGTCGCCTTCAGTACCCTTTGAAACCACAAGTCTAGACATGCGCTGCAATGCATTACCCGTGAACCTCCACACTTCTCCGGGTTTGAGGAACTCAAAGGTGGAGTTGTTAGGATCCCTCGGGAATGAAACGGCCCGCACACCATTCTAGAGCCCACTGTCGACACACACGTGCCCGCTCGCGTAGCACGGTAGTCGGATCTCCCTCATTCAGTCTCTCACTGAAAACGCGAAAACTATACATATATATAGGTCTAGGTTGGGATTTATACAATAGGCCCGAAGGCAACGTGAGCTGGATCTGAAGTTCGAAAACAAACTCGAGGGATCTCATCCTCGAGGGTTATTAATCCAGAAAATCGTTGGCTAGATGGCCCGAGTTAAGTAGGATTCGATAAAACGCCACTTAACTCGTCCTGCACATAATAAATCAAATACACAAGAGAGTAGCGTAAATCAGAGAACGAGTCCTAAACGGACCTGGTAGAAGCTCCAAACGGGTCCACGCGCCTAGGCGGCGAGCTCCTACACCGTACCTACACAATCAAGTTAAAAACTAACGCCCGCATGATGAATCACACATCCTATAGTATGCACATGCACACACAATCAACACAATCACTCATCAATCAACACACATTAACCTATATCAATTATAGCAAGTCTACTTAGGCTAGTTTGCATTAGATCATGATCATCACCTAGTTACCCTAATTAGTTTCTTAGCCTCCATTTTTAACACCACTTAATCAAACAAATTTCATATTTTATCCTTAATCAAATCTACATTTATATATATTATTATAACATACAATTCACCAATCCTAGCATGCAATTCTAATAATCAAAACTTTCAAATAATTAAATTAAAATAAATTATACCTCGTGTCGTCGAAAATCGGCGACGGCTAGGGTTTCCGTTTCGTGGCTCGAAACTCGAATTCGGCACCTAGCGGCGTCCGAAGTCCGATCAGATTGGACCAGGTGCGTTCGGCGGATGATCCGGCAAATTTCCCACGAATCCAATTTTCGGCGGTTCCGGCGGTTTTCCAGTGAGTGTCGGCGGTTTTCCGGCGGATTCCGACGGTTTTCCGGCGATGATTCGGGACGGGGCAATCAGGGGGTCTATCGGCACCAGCTCGACGAGCTTGGTCCGATGGTGGTGTCAAACAAGGCAGCCGAGGCGGCGATGGCCGTCGACGGCGGGATCGAAAATGGGCGGCGGTGGCGGCGTGCTCCGATCGGGGCTGCGGCCGGCCTCGACGGCGGTCGGGATGGTGGGGGAAACGTCGGCGACGGCGAGAGGGTGGTCGTCAGGGTCACAGCGGCGGCGGAGTGGCCCGGACGGCGGCGGAATCCGGCCCGAAGTGGCGACGGCCGAGGCAGCCTCGTGGAGTCGCGGCGGCGCGCTGGCAGGCGATCGTTGGCCGGGGTTGGTCGTGGCGGCACGGCGACGGCACGGCAAGGCTGGGCGGCGTCGATCGGCGGCAGCACGGCGTCGGCGGCGGCGGCGGCACACAACAGTGGCGGCGAGGGTTTGGGTGAGGGTAAGTGTCGGGAGGGAGAAAAATACCCTCAATGGCAGTTTTGTAAATAAGTATTGACTCGATTCCTACTCGAGTCAAAATAATATCTAGTTCGTAATAAATTCTAAAAAAAATCTAGAAAAATATGGAAAATTTCCATAAAATAAAACAAACACAACAACATCCAAATGACATGCTCTATAACTAATAACCCACCCGAATATAATCCAACGCGTCCTAACGCGTTATTCGGCCTAAAACTATTTCTACGATCAAACATATAAAAAGAAAAAATACTGCATACTTTCATATATTCAGATAACTCATATCTCACCATCTTCTCGACGTTATCATCATATATTCAGGTACACCTGACTCTCATTGCTCATAACTCACGGTTGGTCTCGACTCAGCACGCGGTTCATGAAACTGACTCGACTCGAACCAACGGTCGAACCGACTGGTTCGGTAACGTAAAACCCTGACTCGAATCACGGGTTTTACATGTATACTTGTTAATTACCTTGCTATTTGCTTAAGAATTAGAATTACAAAAGAAATAATATTACACATGAAAAGACAATTACATCCCCCCCCATTAATTAGACAATTTATCAATTGTCAACTCGGTCACCGTGATGACGACCCGATAAGGGGCCGGCTAGGTTTACCGCCAAATTCCACAACATGGATCGGTGGCTCAATGGGCCTAAACAAAGGGCCCATAATAATATAACAAATTGGCCCAAAGCCCACCGAATATGAGGCTTTATGACATTGCTAGTTTTTTATTCATTTTTTGTGTATGGACTGCTTCTTGCATATAAAATAATACTCTTCTCTAATATAGTGGACCAAGAGAAGATGCTACACGCATTGGGTCAAGCAGGCGATATATCACCCCTTAAAAGAGTGAATCAGGCGATATATCTTCTGACAACTGGAGCTCGTAAGAGTGCTTTTAGGAATATTAAGACTATTGCCGAATGCTTGGCCGACGAGATCATCAATGCAGCCAAGGGATCATCAAGCAGGCTTGTTTACTTGAGGAAGTTCAATGTTATTGACTCATGACATTCAGAGAGTTTGTCTTTTTACTTTTGAGATGTATACTACTTTTTTCATTCATTTTTATTGGAAGACAATCTAAGTTTTACTATATGGTTTCTCTGATTTGCTTTGCAGCTATGCCATTAAAAAGAAGGATGAGATTGAGCGTGTTGCCAAGGCCAACCATTGAGTTTTAATCTTTTGTTTGATGTTCCTGAGGATGGAAGTTTGAGGAGTTTCTAGACATTTTTTTATATCTATTTGGTCAGTTATGGTTGTGACTCCAATAGTGATCTGGATGATGATGAGCTAGCAATCTTTAGAAAATTGAGCGTTGTCATCGTGGTCCTGCATTTTTTTATTTATGTTATTATTTTTTAGTCTAGTTGTCTTTCTGTTTTCCTTATGTGGTCGAATATAGAACATAATTAATAATACTGGTTGTGGTTGATGATATCTACTGCATAGTATAGTAAGCTGGATTTTTTGCTCTAAATTCTGGCCCCACAATTAATTATTTTAAAAATAAGCCCAAAAAGATACTAACGTATCACATGGATAAATCTAAGTGAATGAATACGCATAAGCATGGGGTTATCATTAGTGCGTTGACATTGCTATCGGTTCAAAGTCTATATGTATACATGTTGTTGGCAAGATCACCCTAACATTGCATTGTAGAACATTGCCTTGTTTCCCTTCTCAATCGTAAGAGGGCAGGATGTTGGAACCACGTTGCCTTATCGTTGTATGGTGTGAGTTTATTTAATAGATGCGCTGAAGATCTCAGACGGCCGGGAACAAGTTATCAAAGTCAAATGCTCACAAAACTAGGCCAAACATAATTGCGGCACTGAGAGTGATATGTAAGATCCGTTTTATTCACTATATGAAAATTTTTATGATGTCATGACCACTGTTTTCCATTATTTGTGACTCAATTTTCTAATAATCATTTAATTTCTTTTATTTTCTAATAAAAAATACGACTGTGTTATTTATACCGTTCTTTTGATAATACTTTTAAATTGCGTGGCTCACCAGAGATGGCTATTAAATAGAATTTTAAAATTGAATTTATATTTTATAGAAGCACATGGAATAGTATAATCGTAAGATCCAGTTTATAAGTGAGAATAGACTATAGATATTTAACTTGGGTTAACCATTTTAAAGAAATGATTTAGGCCCATTACGTTGTACTTTGGGTCAGGTCGTTACATGTGGTATCAGAGCAATGGGCTGGACTAGGGACGTTGGCTAGGCTGCCAGTCACGGGCCAGGGACGTTGGCTAGGCTGTCGGTCACGGGCCAAAAAGGTCGTGGGCTGGGGTTAGCAACAGGCTAAGTATAGGCATTTCGGGGACAAAATTTCCTAAGGTAGGTGAATTATGAGATCTTTCAACTTAATCTTACATCTAATACCTACTAGGAGAAAATCTTTTTTATAAGTGAGAATGGACTATAGATCTTTAATTTGGGTTAACCATTTTAAAGAAATAATTTAGGCCCGTTACGTTGCACAGATGGCTAAAACGAGCTTCATAGGAAGTATTTCTATTTATGCCATTTCATGCTTTAAAGCCCCTTATAAAATTTTGCAATTGTGGCAACTGGAGAAGACTATAGGTTGGTTTAGGAGGTTCTTTTCTTCAAGTTTGATGGATGCCAAAGTTGCAAATTTTGATTGGAATTTAAATTTTTTATGAATAGGTAGGCCATGGTTATGCATAATCTCAAGAATCGCCGTGCTTTCAAAATGTTTCTTTTAATTGGAATGTAATTATTTTGAATGTATTTCCACTTTTAACTTTAATTGAAAATTAAAACCCGATACCTTCAACAACAAAAAATGGTGAAAGATTTTGATGTGAATTTTACAATCAATTTCTAAAATAAATTATTTTTTTAGTAAATGTGCTTTTAATTATTGTTAGATAATAAATTTTGCTTAACATGGGGTAATGATACTTTTAAAATGATTTTGGAGTCAATTTCAATTTCACATATATTTACAAATTTAATCATGATTGAAAATCTAAACGGGATTAATCTTATGATTTTTTTAAATAAAAACTTGAATCGAATTTTCCATTGCAATTATTTTGGAATGATCTTAAGTTATGTGAAGAACAAGAATGGACACAACTTTCTTTGAAAACATAAAGTAGATTTTAATTTCAAATTAATTTCTATATGGAATTTGATTATTTAAGTTGTTTCAATTTAAATAGGGTTGCAAATCTAAATCTATTTTTTCAAGTACTAGAAGATTTTGATTCAAATCTTCTTTTTTTTTGAATAGTTTTCTTAGGCCATAGACATGCATAATCTCAAGAAATACAAAGTTTTTAAAATGTTCTAAAGTGATACATTTAATTGAAATTTGATTATTTTATATAAGTATTTACAATTAATTTTGAATTGCAAATTTAAATTATTAGTTTAAAATATTAGAGGATTTTGATTTAATTTTAGAATGAATTTTTTAAATAAATTAATTTTCTTAACAATTGAGCTTTTTATCTTAGATTGGTGATATTTTTAAAATTATTTGGAGCAATTATTTTAACACCATGTTTCGGTTCAACGCCGAACCAACCCGAAAATACTACCGATGACCGAACTATTCGCTAATCTACTTGATTCGGTTAATTCTACCTAGATCTAACCTCGGTATTTCAAAATAATCATGTAAGCATTTAATGCACAAATGAGATGTTTAGGTTTTAAAGTTATTCTAAATGCACGCTATAGTATGTAATCATGTATAAAACAACCAAATAAGTAAAAAGTTTAAAGAAAATAATTATTTTTAAAACAAAATAGACAGAGTTTCCCCCTAAAAGTGCAATAAGGACCACCATGTCAATAACAATTAGTATATATTTATAACAATAAAAATAAAAAATGCAATAAAAACATGACATTTTCTCTCTACATTTCAATTATCATCACTACTGATCTTTTAAGTTGAGTTTAGACTTCATTGTTCAACATGTTCATTTCTATTCACAGTTTTTATTCATATGAAAAACATTTTATTAATTCACAGAAATGACATTCAAGTTTTATCATTTAAAACAATTTCGCATTCTACCACATCAGTTACATTTGACAGGTACATGTGTACCCAATTACATTACTGCTACTTCGTAGTCTCGCCAACGCTCAATCCTTCAAATTATCACCTACATAGATAATAAAAAAATGTCACTAACGAGTATTACCAGTTCAGAAATAACCATTAATAAACTTGCATAGGAAAGCTGACTATCTTCTATCTTGTTAAATGAAAACATTCTTATTCTTCCTTATAAAATCTATCATAATGGCACTAATTAGAAGACGTCGACCTCGACTCAACACCACCCCCTTCTATCTCATCTCTTTCTTTGGCAATTTTCAACTTTCCCTTTTCAAGAAAATTAATTTTGTTATTTCAGCCCTCTACATCCTCTGTATCACTCCTAGCCCTAAATACAGAGGTCGAGTACTCTTAGGCATGCACCTTCAGTACCCTTTGAAACCACAAGTCTGGATATGCACTTTATTGCAATACTCGTAAACCTCCACAGTTTTATGGGTTTGGGTTTGAGGAGCTTAAAGGCGGAGTTATCAAGATCCCTCGAAAATATAACGTACACTCACCAAACTTAAGCTTGCTTTGACTAATACACGCCCGCTCGCGTAGCGTAGTTGTCAATTTTTTATTGTCTCACATCTCTCTGAAAACTCAAGAAAACTAATTATACATAGGCCTGGGTAAGGATTGTAATATAATAGACCTTACGGCATTGTGATCTAAATCTGAGTTTTTGAAAATAAACTCAAGGGATCTTATCATCAAGGGTTATTAATTCAGAAATTTCATGTGATTAAATGGTCCGTGTGGAGTGATATATGATAAATCCACCACTCAGACACATCCACTTACTTATTAAAAACAAAACACGATAGAGTATAAAAGTCAAACTAGAAGCAATTTTTAAATGAACCTGGTAGAAGCTTCAATCGTATCCAAGCGCTTAGGCGGTGAGCTCATACTCTGTACATGCACATCAAAACTAAAAACTAACGCCTGCTATAATGTATCCATACATCTTATAGCACACACACATCAATGCACTTATCATATCAAATCATACACATCAATCCCTATTAGATTTTTTATGCTACGTTGTATTAAATTAACGATTTATACTTAATTTACTTAATTAATCTCTTAGCATTTATTTTAATATTATTCAATCACTCAATTCATCTTTATTTACAACGAAAATACTTATCACATCAATTAATCAATCCTAGCATATTATGTTAATAATTATCATTTTAAAGTAATTATTTCAGAGTTAATTATACCTCGCGACTCGATCTCGTGGCTCTTGTACATCGTAGAGGTCGGGCGGCAGCCGGGAAGGCTAGGGGACTGCTAGGTGGCACTCCGACGGAGGCTGTGACATAGATCGATGGCGGTGTGGCCGTCGATGGCGGTGTGGCCGTCGAAGGCGGCGTTAGCGGCAAGGACGGGGGTGGCGACATGGTTAGGGAAGAAAGTGTCGTGAGTGAGGGTTTTGGGGGTAATTTCGTAGTTAAAAGTTGATTCGGCTCCAACTTAAGTCAAAAATAATAACTACCTAGCAATAAATTCTAAAAAATCCAAAAAATAAGAAAAATCCAAAAAATATAATACACACTGTAACATCAAAATGACATGTTCTATAACTAATAATCCACCCAACTGCTCTATAACGCATTCTAATGCATTATTCGGCGTAAAAATAATTCAACGATCAAATATATAAATTTTTTTTGCATATTGTCATATACTCTAATAATTAATTTTTCATTATCTTTTTGACGTTATCATTATATAATCTGGTGCACTTACCCTCATCGCTCATAATGCATAACTAGTCTTGATTCAACACGCAAGTCATAAAACTGATTCGACCCGAACCGACGGTTGAATCGAAAAGTTCGCTAATGTAAAATTTTGACTTGAGTCATGAGTTTTATAATTATTATTTTAATTTTTTTTAAAAAAAATTAATTGTATTATTTTGAAATTTTTGAAAATGTTTCAACTTTTTTATTGAAATTTTGATAATTTATTTTCTTCAAATCAAGTATTATATTTATTTATTTTTAAACAATTATCATCATGCTATACTAGACTATATGATACAATGAAGAAGGCTTAAGGCCCTAGAGTATTCTCTACATATTTCAAAATTTCTAGTTTAAAATAAATAATAAGCTTGAAGATTTTTTCACTTTTGTCTAATATTATCGTTTAAACTATTTTAATAAATTATTTGTAAATTATAAGCCTGTACAAAAACCCTTATACGTGACCCGCGCATTTGCGCGTTCCCATCTAGTGCATTGGATGAGTTGGTTTGATGCATTAGTGTAAAACACTTGTTGAACAGGTTGACTCGGCCAAGTCAATTCAAATTCTGAGTTTATATAGAATCAGTAAAATTTTGATTTGCTTGGGAAGTCAGGGTCATGGCTTTGATTTTATTAGTCTTTTTTCCCAAGGATTTGTTAAATTTTTTAGAAAAACCAATTCAATCACATATATTTCATTTATTTTGCTACATGATAGAGTGAAGAAATGGGTTAAAAGTTACGAGGTACCAATTTGTTGGTAAATTTTATGGGCGTGTCTCCCAGAGATTCGAGTTAATTTTGGTTCTGCTGCAATGCATGTGCTTCTTTTGTTTGAGTAAAATTTTTTTTCCAATTATCGTCCGATCTTTCAGCCCATCAGAACAGATGCCTTCCAATCCAGACAATCGTGGAGGCATATTATCTTTAAGGTTTAGATTTTCTGCTTTAGCTTTTGGCCCAGTGGTGACTATTTTTTGTCTTGCTCCATAAGCATAATAACGGGGAGTGGTGACCGTTTTCGGTGAAGCTTTTTCACGTGTAACGGAAAATGGTTTCACTCGTTAGGGGAGAGTTTGAAGAAATTTTTCATTATCTCAAGTTGAAATGGGGTCGTAATTCAGGACGTGAGATTGACCTATTTTTTCATTTGAGGTGTATAATATTTTTTTCAATTTCTCAAGAATTATATCTTTCAGATTTTATTATTGATCTGATTTAGGTTAGGAGAGTTTTTCAAATTTTATTTCGATACTTGATTATAAGAAATTTCTTAATCAAAGTTGATCGAGTAGTTTGATTTTCTTTTCTCTAAATTGGGAGGAAAGTTTCCATCCATTTTAATTTTGAGTGTCTCCTATTTATTTTATCAAGTAGGAGAAATATTTTCTCACTTATTTTCATGAGAATGTATATTTCCCAACATCCAGAAAGAAAATCTAGGTGGGTTACGAGACTTTGCTTTCCCTGTGTCGTTAGACAATCTTGCTAATTATCTTATTTGTGTTAAAAAAATCTAACTATTTTATTTTCATCAAATTATGATTTTTTTTTCAAAAACAAATTTTGATTACCGTTAGATTAACTCGGCTGATGGCGATAAAATAGACAGAGGATGCGTGCAATGGCGATAAAATAAACAAATTTTGCAATGCGATAAAAGAAGGGTGAGCTCTGATGACTTTCTGATTTGTTTACTTCCCACTTAGTCTAGATTAGTTAAAAGTCCCAGCTTTTAAAGTCAATGCTTTTACGATTAGGAGATCTTAATCCAAGAACTAACAGTATCCGGTCCCAGCTTTTAACGTTAATACTTTTGTTCCATATGTTCTTATGGAGTTTACCACGATGAATTTCGTATGTGAGCAAATTTGATTCAATCCGAAATTGTTGACATGCGTTGTTAATTAATGGTTCTTCCCGGTTATTACTCTCATGTTTGCCTGTGCAGAATTATCTCAGAATGTCGGGCACGCAATTGACTTCAACCGAAAAAAGCCATCAAAGGAAGAAGGGCAGAAGCCTGAAAATAAATAAATATTGTCCCCCCTAGACAGTCCTAGAAGTCAAACCACTTTATGAGACATGTACGACACAAAGTCTTTGGGAATCGTCGCACAAGCGAGGTCTTCATCTACGCCAATCAAGTCCCCAAACATTATCCTACGCCCTTATCTGGACAATCGTTGATTACCATGACCACTGACGCACACAGTTGACAAGTCACAAAAAGGGGTGGATAGAGACTTTGATATATGAAGCACCCAGGAAGAAGGAACTAAGACGTATCTGAGAAAAGAAAGTATGCAGGGTTGCACCAGTGGATGACCATTCCTTTGCCAGAGGAAGCTTCTTTTGCAGCTTTCGCAGCTGTGGCAAGAAATTTTAGCCAGACTAACAGTTCACATGGAGCCATTTATGCAAAATACTGAATAAAGGAGAAATCTAGCTTCCATGTAGTTTCTTGTTTTGTAAGCATGCATGGGGTATCCTTTCAGTCTGCACGTTTAATTAGCATCTCCCTTGACAGGTCTAGGTCACAATCTGAATCAACAAACAAGTTCCTGCGCGGCGACAAGAACTTCGACCTAACACAGAGACTGATCAAGAACGACCCACCATTTTTTGTGGTCAATTTTGTTTTTCATTTGAGAAAACATTGAAATAAGGGTTGCATCGTCATGGAGTTGACAGATCAAGTCAGTGCGCCAGCTGGTTCTCTAAATTGAAGTGATTGAAGTTCAGTTGGCTGCTGCTATCTGTATTAATCTGCAGCTGGAGACAGTGAGAAGGGAGAACCGTGGACGTGTGTGGCATGGATGTAGGTGTAACAAGTGTCTAACAAAATCAATTTGAAGCATTTTTTAAAATTAAAATTTCGATTTCAAGCTGGATTAGTGGCGGTGGATACACGTACGCGCTCTACTTTGTTTTTATTAATTGACACATTAGCCCATATCAGGATTCCCTACAAGAGAATATCAAATTGATTACTTGAAGGATATTGTTGGTTAATTATTATGATTGAGCAACTTGTATTCGACGGATCATTCATTAATTCCTGACGGTTGAACAATTGTATACTTGCAATGTGTATAGAATACGTCAAGATGGGTCCTTAACTATTTGGGTTCGAGCTACCTATCCAAATGAATTGTAAGCGAGATTATTAAGATTCGATCATCTGTCGCTTATACTATATTATATATACATATATAACTTGTCATTTGTAGTTATAAGTACAAACAATCACCATTGCCTACTTGGAAAATAAGATGCACGTACTAGTGGAAACAGGGTCTTCATTCATCCAAATTTTAGGTGACAAATTTGCTATCGTTTTGTCACAAAAAAATGGTGATAACTTTGGTAGTCACTGAAAAATCATCAATTAGTATTAATATGAAAATCTACCACTATTTTTTCACTAAATATTCAATGGGTAAAATTTTTTTACCGAATTGTCACCAAAATTTAGCGACAAAGTAAATTTGTCACTATTTTAATACATAAATTTTAATGTAAAAAATACAAGCCACCAAAATTAGGACCTAAAATTTAATTGTACAACTTTTACAATTTGTCACAGAATTATTACTTAAATATCGGTGGCAAAAAAATTTGCCATTGTTTTATCGCCAAAACTTTGGTGTCAAAAAATCAAGCTATGAAAATTAGTCATCGAAAATCTTGTTGTACAACTTTTACAATTTGCCATTGAATTTCCGCCGAAATTTTGGTGACAAAATAAGTTTGCCATTGTTTTGTCACCAAAATTTCGGTGTCAATTTAATTGGTGTCATATTTTTTTCAAATCAATCATCAAATTACTACTTAATATTTTGGTTAAAAATTAAATAGTCACATAATAACCACCATTTTCTATGCGTGTTTTTCTCAAATTAGTCACTAAATTCCCAACAAATATTTTCATGACAACTTAATTAGTCCCCGAATAGCGGCCATTTTAGTGTCAAATTTTGAAAAAAGAAATGGACTTCTATTCTCTTTTCCCACACAACCCTAAAATTTTGGACTTCATGCGCCACCAATTTAAGGACTATGAGCCAAGTGTTCTTGGGAATAAACTGACATGCCGCCTACGGCTACATGCTCCACACAATCGGCATCCTGTGAGCGCCTTTGCACCCTGTCGTCCCGCCTTGCCCACCGCTCACCGCTGTCCATCCCACCCTCGCTGGTGGCTGCCCACCCCCACTTGTCGGCCGCTGCCACCCTCTACTCATGGCCTCGCTGCCCTGACCTGCCCTGCTCACAGCCTCGCCACTCCGCCCGCTGCTCAAACCTTCCATGTGCAACCCAACACCGCCACCAGCGCGGCCCAACCCTGGTCATGCGCATTGTGCCAACATAGCCGGACATGGCCGTCACGTGCCATGCAGGCATTGGGCTGCCCGCATTGCGTCCAGTGCATGTGGACCTACTGGCGCCCGTGAGGAATGTCACAATTGGCGCGCTACATAGCAAGCCAATTTTTTAAAATTATTTTTGAAAAAATTTATCACGGAATATTTTGGTGTTAAGATTAATTTATTACCAAACCGACACATAAATTCGATAACAAATCTAAGCCACTGAATTATATCACCAAATTTGATTAATTTTTATTAATATTTTGTCATCAAAATTTTGTGGCAATTAGGTGATAATTTGGCACCGAAGATTGTCACCGAATATTTTAGAGACAATTTGTTGTAGTTACGCCACAAGATTAATTAGCTAAGGAGATTTCTTCTCTCAGTGGCAAAGACAATTTTATCACCGAAAATGAGTCTTTTGTCCCCAAAAATAATTTCCTACTAGTGATGCGCAATATTTTCCACTAACCGCACTATGCTTCTACAAAAATTTTAACATATATGAAAATTGCGACGATTCATATAATATGGACAAATGAGATGAAGAAATAAGGTCATATTTAACGTCAAATATCTCTAATCTAATGACTTCCACATCTGGAACAGCATGCAAGGAACAACGACATGAATTAAGCTAAACACAAGAATTATATTCATTCTTAAAACGTGTTCTTGGCTTCATTAATTTGGAATTCTAATTGGTACAATATGTTTTCTTATTAATCAACTTCTTCACGTACCATTAATTAGGGAAAATTAAGGAGACTATGTAATTGACTGTTACCCTAGTGGGAGAGATGTCATGAGCTGCATCAGAATTTAGAAACAACCAATGATAAAAATACGAGGAATGATAAGGAACAAACAAACCTAGCTTAATTTCGGCATGCTCGGGCCGGCTCGACTAATCGAGTTCACAAGCATCATGAGATCTTTCACTCACTGACAAAAATGTAAAAATTTCAAAAGCGCAACTATATATGGGGATTTGATTAAGACTTAATTTATATACTCTTTTTATACTACCATTCTTGATCCTACTGAGCCGACCTTTCGTTCAAAATAAATTTGCGATGAAATTATTTGATTATATATGATCATAAAAATAATAGAAGTATCGCCAGCCAAGCTAGCTGGATGATGAAGTCGTGAGCAAATCAATACGGAATTCTGGGCTCGAATCAACCTGCAGGATTAAGAAATTATTAGCTCGAATCATCGCCAAACCTATAAAATAATACGAAGAGAAGTGCCATTAAATTAAAGACAACTTTGTGCTAATTACACCGAAATACTTAATTAAAATGTTAACCTAAGTTAGACCATCAACAACTAAGCTTCTCTAGGATTTAGGTTTTTTAGAATTTAAAAACATGGTGGCTATATTATGTATGAAATAAGGAACATTTTGAAGATACAAAATATTCTGAGAGTATATATATCTAGAGATGTTCACATGTATTTACAGTAACCTAATAATGCATAAGACAAAATTATTATCGTCCGGTCTTTGTAATCTAATAGTTAATATGTATTTGAGCTAAGATATAAAAATATTCATACTATCGTGTTTTATATATATATATATATATATATATATATATATATATATATATAGGAAAGTTTCCCTGCACAAAGTGCAAGAAAACTTTCCTGCCTCACATTTCAATCTGGGCCGTCCATGTTGACTGGACGGCCCAGATTTAATTAAAAAACAAATGCTCACCCACCCACTTCACTGCCGGCGGCCGAGTGCCAGCCGCAGCCGGCCGGCCCGGGGTGGGGGGGGGGGCGCGGGCGAGGGTGGGCGGAGGAGGGAGGCGGCGGCGGAGAGGGGGGGGCGGAGGGGAGGGGCGGAGGGGCTGAGGGGCTAGGAGGGCGGCGGTGGGGGCAGGGCAGGGGCAGAGGGGGAGGTGGTGGGGCGTGGCGGCCATCACGGCGGGGGCAGGGCAAGGGCAGAGGAGGCAAGGCGGGGCAAGGGCAGAGGAGGAGGGAGCGGGCGGGACGGCCGTTGCGGCAGGGGCAGGGCAAGGGTAGAGGGGGAGGAGGCAGGGTGGGGCGGCTATCGTGGCGGGGGCGGGGGCAAGGGCAGAGGGGGAGGGAGAGGGCGGGGCAGGGACAGGGGGGAGGGGCGGGGCGGGCAGAGGGGCTGGGTGGGCGGCAGTCGCGGCGAGGCGGGGAGGAGGAGCTGGGCGGGCGGCCATGGCGGCGAGATAGGGTGGGGCGGGAGGAGGCGGGGCGGAGGGGCGGAGGGGCTGGGCGGCCGGCCTTCTGGGCGGGGTGGGGCGGGCGGTAGTCATGGCGAGGTAGGGCGGAGGGGCTGGGCGGCCGGCCGTTGGGGGCGGGCGGGCGGGCTAGCGGGCTTGATGATCTGGACCGTCCATGAAATCGGACGGTCCAGATCAAATTTTAATTATTTTTTAAAAAACCCATACATCTGGGCCGTCCATGTAATCGGACGGCCCAGAAAGTTGTGGCGCAGAGAGCCGATTTCCTGCCTCTGGCGCAGGAAATCGGCCCTCATATATATATATATATATGTATATATAGAAGAAATAAATTTCCTATGCTTGAGTTGCATGTGCTCAAGTTTGATCTTGGCCGTTGGATTAGCATCCAACAGCCAAGATAAAAAACTCTAATCTTGAGAGGGGGTGGTTGCCGGCGCCGCCGTAGCAGCGACGGCGGAGGGGACGGGAAGGGTGCCCGGCCACGGCGATGGCCCGGGGGGGTGGGGGGCGGCGACAGGGGATGGGGTTGGTCCAGGGGGTGGCAACAAGGTGGTCGCGTCTCCACGCAGGGGGCGCAGCGGGGTCGTGGGCGGGGGATGGGGGACAGGGGGGCGGGGCGGAGAGGTGGGCCTCCGGGGTGCACCGCTGCGGCCGACCCCGGCTTCGGGAGGGGGACGCGGCAACGAGGCAGGGCCCCGACGGGGTGGGGGTGGTGTCGCCCGACGGCGGGGCGGCAGGGGAAGAGGCGGGGCGGCTAGATCCGCCGCCCCGTCACCGCCGGTGGTGGGGGGGAGGGGTCGCCGCGAGGAGGGGGTTGCGTCGCCGCCCCGTCGGCTGGGGGTGGCAACGGGCGGGGCAAGGGGGTGGCGTCGCGTCTGCCGGCGGCGGCGGCGACGCCGCCTCATATTTTTCTTTTTCATCCAGCCGTTGGATTGAATCCAACGGCTGGATGGCTCAAGCACAGGCAGCTTGCCTATGCTTGAGCACAGCAAACCCGCCCTCATATATATATAGAAAAAGGGAGTCTGTGCTTGAGCACAGACTCCCTGCCTGTGCTCGATTTTGTTTCCAGCTGCTGGATCGTGATCCAACGGCTGGAAAT
This sequence comes from Piper betle, assembly GCA_033002965.1. Lineage (NCBI taxonomy): Eukaryota > Viridiplantae > Streptophyta > Magnoliopsida > Piperales > Piperaceae > Piper > Piper betle. The sequence goes on along the minus strand of JAURVB010013788.1, from coordinate 29,075 downwards.
CATTCCCCTCCCTTCCCCCTCCTCTCCTCTCCCCGAGTCCTTCCCGGTGGCCCTTGCAACGCCCCCTCGGCCCCGCCGTGCTCCCCCATGCGGGCTGATTCCCGCGCCGTTGCCCCGCGCGTCCGCCTCCCCCACCCCCCCCCGCCCGGCCGCAACTGCTGGAAATCATTCCCCCTCCCTTCCCTCTCCTCTCCTCTCCGCGAGTCCCTTCCCGGTGCCCCTTGCAATGCCCCCCTCGCCCCTGCCACGCTCCCCTGTGCATGCTGATTCCCGTGCCACTTCCTCCCGCGTCCGCCACCCCCCCGCTCGGCCGCGCCCCCGGCCACAGCTGCAGCCGCGCACCCTCCAGCCACTGACCCCACCTCCTGGCCGCGCCGCGCCGCCTCCCTGCCCTCGCCCAAAGCTGCAGCTCCCCCTCCCCCTCCCGGCCGCCGCCGGGCGTCTACCCTTGGCCCGCTCCCCCCTCCCCGACCCCTGGCCGCCCCCCCACCCCAGGGCGCCCCTTGCATCCCCCCCCACGGCGGCAGATGCGGCCCCCCCACCCCTCGATGGATGGCGGCGAGGTCGCCGACAATGTGTTGCGTGGCAAAATAGAGGGAGAGGGGGGAAGAAACCAGAGAGAAAATAGAGGAGCAGTCGATGACAATCGTAATAAAAACTTGACTCGATCCCGACTCGAGTTAATATTACGAAATAAATTTAAAAAATAAAGTAATTTTGTAATAAAAATTTGACTCGCTCTAAACTTAAATCAATTTTATGAAATAAATTATTTTTTAAAAAAAATAATTTCATAAAATTGACTCGAGTGAGGATCGACTCAAGTTTTTATTATGAAATTTTTTTAAAATTTTATTTCATAAAATTGACTCGAGTCAGGATCGACTCAAGTTTTTATTACAAAATTATTTTATCTTTTTAAAATTCATTTAGTAATATTGACTCAAGTCAGGATAAAGTCAAGTTTTTATTACGAAATCTTTCGTAATAAAAACTTGACTCGGTCCCGACTCGAGTCAATATTAAGAAATAAATTTTAAAAAGATAAAATAATTTTGTAATAAAAATTTGAGTCGATCCTGACTCGAGTCAATTTTATGAAATAAAATTTAAAAAATAAAATAATTTCATAATAAAAACTTGATTCGATCCTCACTCAAGTCAATTTTATGAAATTATTTTTTAAAAAATAATTTATTTCATAAAATTGATTTAAGTTTAGAGCGAGCCAAAATTTTATTACGAAATTACTTTATTTTTTAAATTCATTTCGTAATATTGACTCGAGTCGGGATCGAGCTCAAGTTTTTATTACGAAATTGTCATCGACTGCTCCTCTGTTTTCTCCCCTATTTCTTCCCCCCTCTGTTTTGCCACACGACCCACTGCTTGCGACCTCACCGCCATCCATGGGGGGTGGGGGGGCCGCATCTGCCGCCGTGGGGGGGGGGTTGGCGGGGCCATGGCGCAGCCAGGGGGATGCAAGGGGGCGCCCGGGGGTGGGGGGGTAGACGCGGGGGGGATGCGTCTGCAGTCGGGGGCCGGGGAGGGGGAGTGGGCCGGAGGGTAGATGCCCGGCGGCGGCCGGGAGGGGAGGGGAGCTGCAGCTTTGGGCGAGGCCAGGGAGGGGCCGCGGCGCGGCCAGGGGGTGGGGGTAGCGGCTGGCGGGTGCGCGACTGCAGTTATGGCCGGGCAGGGGGTGGCGGACGTGCGGGGAAGCGGGGGCATTGCAAGGGGCGCCGGGAAGGACTCGGGGAGAGGAGAGGAGGGGGAAGGGAAGGGAATGATTTCCAGCCGTTGGATTGCGAGTCAACGGCGGGAAACAAAATCGAGCACAAGCACTCCCTCCCTTTTCTCATATATATATATATATATATATATATATATATATATGCGCTCAGCGCTGTGCATATATAGCTGTAAGAGTAGAAAAACAGGTCGTCATCAAATTGATGCAAGCTCGGTGGGGATCATATGTCGTCACATCAAGGTATAGCTCTTTGGCATTTATCGGAAGCTTCGTTGCACCTCGCCAGTAACGAGCCCCCCATGAAGCTTCCTATGTGGAAGATCAAGCATATATCCATCAGTATCCGCTCCATTTGCCGGATAGAATCTGGTCAACTTTGATCATCGTCTCCCTCCATCCCCTTGCTACAACCATGGATGGCATCTATGCTGGCTTTGATTCTCAGCAAGATGTGAACTTCTATGGCAGTTATCCATCCAACTTTGAGTGGTCGGATCATTCATACCTCTTGGACGATTTATCCATGGAAAGTTCGTCATCGCCGCCGATGACGGACCCTTCGCCGGAGAACAGCACTGCAGCCTTTTTAGTGGACAACGTCCCGCAGGCGGAGGATCAGGGACCACAGAATAGCAACATCACCATGTATACGAATTAGTATTCTTCTGATTTCTACGTACTATTATAGTCAGGGTGCAATTTCCCTTTTACTTACATTTAATTTGTTCTGTAAGTATGCCATTTTGTTTCCATGTCTTTCTTATTGCTAGTGGTTGATATGATCGATTGCTTAATCTTGATTTTTTTGTTATCTCATGTATTTATATATATCAAAGTAATTGTTTTGTAACCTATGTTTTCTGTTGTGTAGTAATAGTGAAAGCTATGAAAGTCTGCCTATGCGTGCGGATGCTGGGTATAGAGTTGCATTTAGAACCAAATCAGAGATTGATGTGCTGGAAGATGGATTTAAGTGGAGAAAATATGGGAAAAAGCAAGTGAAGAACAGCCCCAATCCTAGGTAATATTTTATACCTCAATAATGTAATTGCTTAGCAATGTTCTTGCAAATGCCCAAATTAATCATCTGTATATTTAAACTGGCTACTAGTATAGCAAAAATGAATTAATTGGTCTAGTGCTGCAAGGGCCAAACTGATCATCTTCAGAAAATGAATCAATTGGTCTAGTGCTGCAAGGGCCAAACTGATTATCTTCAGAAAGTGAATCAATTGGTCTAGTGCTGCAAGGGCCAAACTGATCATATTCAGATTTAAACATGCTGGAAAGATAACGGCCGACTTTTTTGAAGGTGATCAAACACAGTACTACTTGTCGCTGCAGTCCCTTGCAGAGATGTACTTGACACAAGACTTTTCAACTGATCAGTATCATATGTTTATATAATATAGCTGCTAAAAGCACACGAGAAAGTTTAGTCTGGTATTTACTAATTGGCCCCCCATCATGATTAATGCAGCACTGATAATACCCACAAGGGAGATGTGAATTACTACACCACACATAAGAAGAGTAACGATACTAACTTTACACCATTTCTCGCTACTGTGAAATGTTATAGAAACTTTTGCTATAGTAACACACTAGCTAGGTACATGTAAAACAAGAATACAATCTTTGATTTTACTAATACAAGTGAAATGATCGAGCAGAAACTACTACAAATGTTCAAACAATGGATGCCCGGTGAAGAAGAGGGTCGAGAGGGACCGAGAGGATGAAAACTATGTGATCACCTCCTATGACGGGGTTCACAACCATGAGTGTCCTTGCATCGTCTACTGTACACCTCGTCGCCTCACCGATGACCCGTCACTGGAAAGGGTCCCTTACCCTTGGAGTTTACAGGCCACTGCTCAATTCTCCTCGGCCTAGCTAGCCCATATATACATCCATTAATAAGCAGCTTGATGTTAATTACTGCAGCACAAAGAAGGAAGTAGGTATAGAAAATATTCGCAGCCAGCTTAGTTAACTTTATATGTGGTGGCAGGTTGCACCAGATCAGCTTGGGATAAGCAGCTTTGTTGTTTCGGGAGCTCCTCATGGCTTGCCGAGCTTTTTAGCTAGCTGCCTTGTAGGTTTTTTGTAGCAGGAAACCAGCGCACGGTTTTGCTGCCATTCGCAACCAATGGCTGGTAGGCGGCGAGCTTAGTAGTAAGAAAAAAGTTGCTATACGTCGACCGAGGTCTTTATTTGGCTTGTCTTCTTGTCAATTGTCCTAGACATTCAGAAAGAAACAACTCTATGCCAGCCGCAGAATAAAGGTTGAAGAAGATATAGATAGTACTTTATATACTGTAATAGTAAGTCGCAAATCATAAAGCTCCATCAACTACTATATTTTCATGATCAAGCTCTTGTAATATTTATCTCAATATAAAGCGATGTAATATTTGATTGTGGGTACACTTTTTTGTCTTTCCAAAAATACAAATGATCATAGTGGATCTGTGTCTACTTTAGTGAAATGTGCAGTGCACTAATCTTTTCAGCATTTGCTTACAAACGCATAACGTATGTGTGTGACTAAAAAATGATGTTGGATCGAGTTTCAGTTCGCTCTCACAAATTTATCTGCACTCGAGTGAGGATAGAGGACGGCAAACCATACAAGAAAGGGACGCACCATTTTGTGATGTTGTGTTCATGTGGCCGGCAACAAAAGGTGGCCTAGCACGAAGACATGATTTTGAGAGGGAATTGTTGCAATCGGCAAAAACCGACGCCCTGGTGCAGCCTGGCAGCCGCCTCTCGACGCTTGTCTTGTTCTGGAGCACATATATGTGGTTATTTCATACTAATTAGGTTGTTGGGTAAATAAGAAATATATATTAAAATTATGGAATATATATATATATATTGTATTCAGGTAAACAAGTCTTCTTAATTAGATTACACACTTCTCATTAATCTAAATCTGATTTTCAAACTTGTGAGTCTAAAATATAAAAGATAAAAGGGTTTCACACCTTTGTAACTTAAATTCAACAATAAGTATTATTTTATTTACTTTAGATTAAGGTGAAATTCGATTCAGCTTGTTAATCCACTTTGACGATATACATTAGATTCGCTCTATCATTAACCCCCGTGATGTTGAGATCAGTGTCCTTTTACACTAGAAATCTCTACCTTCCTCTCATCTTCATTTCTCTTCATCCTAGCAGGCGGCCATGCCTTCCGATCAGGGGCAGCTTTCAACAGCCGCCGGGATTGAGCCATGGCCGGGATTTTTTTAAATTGGGCTTGTGGCCTTGTGATGAGAATGGGGATTGAGCCATGACACCTGGCTTTTGAAACTGGGTTATGTGGAGTATTGAGTGTCGGGAAATGATTATTAATTAGTTTATATCTATGATCGTTTTATTTAATATTATATGTTTGTACACATTATACAATAAATGATTATAGTATTATACCAATTTAAATTTAGATCGATTCAATATAAATTAATTTTTATTTAATAGGTCGATTCGATGACTCCCGTCGGACCATTTTAGGACTCAGTGGCCATTTCATTTTCTGGTCTCTTCTCTCCACGGACCCAAAAACGTCCCTTCGTCCAAAATCATATTTTATTCAGTCCAATCAATATGATTATAATTCTTATTAGTAAGATTGCCTTGGTAATGCTCCAGACCCACCTTCCATTATGAAACAAAAGATCTAATCTTTCTATTTCGTCCACCTCATCATTTTCTGCATATACGAGTTCATGACCACATATACATCGAGTTTGAATGCGTTCATTTGCAAACTGCCCAAACGCAGGTCCTCAATATAATAACCCGCAGGAATAGGACGTTCACTTCACAAGCTCCTATCTTGATTAATTTCTTACCTCGTTGAGATTTGGGATGTTTTACAGCAGGAGTTCGGACCCATTTTCTATCGAAATCAGAGGTGACGAAGAACTTTAGCTGCACTCTATATTTCTGCTCCCACTTTCAAGTTTCACGTCCACATAAATTGCCTCAACTCTTGTTTTTTGCTAGACCAAGGAGTCATATTTGTTCATGTCCAGAGGAGAACAAAGTCATAGCTGGCAAACGTGTGTTGCTAAAGTTTTTTCTAGGTAAAAAGAGTTACTATATTTTCCTGCAAAGCTCTTACAGCATCCAACAGTTAATAATATGTAAAACTTACTTTCGGCTGGACATGAAACCTTGGAGTTCTTGCATCACTGACAGCCAAAGGTACCATCGCAAAAGTAGGACTATTTCATGGTATATAATAATTTTTACAACATTTTGCAATAAATTTCAACTGAGCTGCACCATGTATGTGGCACATTTCATGCAATAAACACACTCAATACTAGCAAAAGCTCTGCTTAGCTGGTTGCAACAACATAAATAAAAAGATATGTTGAGAAGCAAGAGACCGTTATGATTCATAAATCCTTCAACAAACACAACTTCTAAGTAACCAAGATTCTCAGCCATGTCTACAAAATTATGACACCAAGCAATAAAAAAACTGCGGCCAAAGCTAAATAGCTTCACAATCGTCCAACGTTTTCATATCACGCTCGAACACCCTTAATGGCAGCAATAAGGAGGATAATTTACACGATTGAAAACCTACTGGAGTAAGAGATAACCTACTCCTTTCTTGTCAATAAACACCAGTAGCAGAAGCTGTTCATTCCAATTTGCTTCACATCCAAACCGGTCTACATTATATCATTAATCGCATGCACTCTTTTTAACTTATTTATAGGCGACATGAGATGAATGTCCACTGACAAATATTAAATAAAGTCAATATTTCATTATAAAAATGGAAATACTGAAATCCAGCTTGTTTCAAGATGGAAGCTGATATTGTTTTTGAAAAACGAAAATTTTAAAGTTATGGACTATGGTGTAAAGGACCTAAAAATGGACATCCATATAGCACACGACCAGCTCTACAGAAAACCATCCACTCAAGTATTAAATAAATTAAAGAAGCCATTGTTGACAATTGGAGTACCTCTGAGGCAACTTCTCTAATCTTTGTACTCAAGTGCAACAAGGAGCTGTCCTTCCTGGAAAATCTGATTTGAGTTTGCTTTCTTGTTTTCCAAAAATACTCTAAATACTGTGAAGCACTACTTGTATGAGAAGACACATATTGCTCCACAGAATATGCAAGAAAGAGAAGAATCAACCACTCCAAAGTCATCACATTTAGGCCTTAGATTTCTCTGTCATAAAGATTGGACCATTTCATTCCAAAGGTTTCTCTATAGCGTCCATTAGTGCGTGTTGCTAAAGCTCATACAATCCATTATAAAGATAAAATCCAGGTAAAAGCTCCGTAATCAATAAGCGCCTTCCCACATGGATATATATGTTTCGTATAAGCACCATAGAAGTTTTGGAAATCATGCTTCAGAATTTATTAGTGCTTTCCTTGAGAAGCTCGAATCTTCTATATATGGCTTGAAGAAGAAGTTGCCCATAAGTCCTGATCCAAACACGTATATATAGGCCATAGCTGCGAAAGAAATATACAAAAAAAGGTCAAGTAAGTTAATTTTAAAATATAGGTCAAAGTAACATGAAGAACGGTAACTACCTGTGGCAGTTTTTGTGTCAGAAAATCCAATTGCAGCAAAAAATGCAAAGGCAATTTGTAAGCCCAAGTAAATTAGATAGAACATCAGCTGGGTGACATAACTGTTCTGCTTGAAGGAACAAAGAGTTAAAATATTTTAAGAGGCACCACAGTTGAAAATATCATTGCTCAAGGTGTCCATTTAATAACTTACCAATGAGAGAATCGAGAAGTACAAACCAGAACATGTACTCGCCTGATATCACGAGGAAATAACAATAAGAAATCAGCCAATATGGGCCATCCCCAATACCATGAAGCTTCATCATATACCTTAGTTTATGCTGTTCCTCATAGAATAAGGATGCAAGCATAACCTGCATAAGGCCTCAAAGAGAAGAATTTATTGTTAAGCTACTCTTCTGTTCTCATCTGTAATTTTGACTCACCTTTAAAAGGAGATGGCTAAATTCTGAATACCATATAAAACGTACAAACGTAGATCTAAAGCTAATGATATCTGAACAACAATCTCTTACAGGGAATAACATCTGAATGACCCATGCATAAAGAAGGGGACCAATGGTTGCCAATTCCAAGGTGATTTTCCTACCACTTCTAGGCATCTCTTTCACAAAATTGAGAGGGATCCTGATATTTTCATTTTTGAACTGCCTGAGGAAGGCATTAGAAATCTAAATGGAGGAAACTTATATTAATAAAAAAATTATAATACTTCCAAATATTTATATATCATTGAGAATGTGCATGAAAATTAAGATTCACATAAATTAGCCAACATAACTACCATTCGAAAGCCATTGTTGTCTAATGTCCAAGAAAATTGTTGACCTTGGAAACGGAAGTAAGAGGTAAATATGATTGGAAAGGGGACAGTACGACGACGATCACAGTTATGATTACTAACAACAAAAAAGCAAAAAGATCCTCATACAAATTTAACTAATGTGGTCATGATCTTCGTTAATTTTTTGCTCAAAATTAAGTAATCAATAATTGAACATTATTTTTGCAAGAAAAATAATGGATTAGGAAGTTTGTGTTGAAAAAAATTGCATATTACACCTCAGAGAAGGATAGTGACCAGTCACTTACCAAGTTAATACTACGTGGAACTCTAATGAGACGAGGATCTGTAATAAGATTTCAATTCCGTTGAGTAGTACCAGATGCAAACATCAAAATTGTTATTATTTGTAGTCATAAGATCCTAAGCTGAAATGAAGAACAATCAGAATTAAGTATTAGGAACTAATTGTTGACCCCAAGACCTCATATAAACAGTCAAACATACCAGCCAAATATTCACGAATTTCTAAGGCAGAATTTACACCCCAAAACCCATTACGCAGTTCATTGCTAATTACTCGCATACACACTTTTTAACACAGTCAATATCTAGCCATTTAATACACAGGACATGATTCAGTTTGATGCATGAATACCCATATATTTCATAAGAAATAAATGTAAAAAGAGCTTCACATTTCTGGATGTTGCTGCTTCCAAAAGCTATTGGAGATTTGACATTAAGACTTGTAAGACAATTAGGTCGAAGGAGATACACAGGGGATTTAGACAAGATGGCAGGTTCCACGAAGCTGGTTTTATCAGTTGTGCTTTCTGAACCCTACAAGAACAGTCAAAACACAGTTTGAAGCAAGTGAGCGCTTAAAATCCATTTCGTCAGTCAAAATAAAATAGGAGGAATTGGATAAGGTATTTTACCAGATAATAAAGGTGAGAACGATTCAAATCAATTCCAATATCGAGTGGAGCAGCTTCATTGCCCTGAACAGCATCTAGGTTTATTCTACTGGCATTCTGGCAAGCCCCTGTTGCATTTTCTTGGACACATTTGCATCCGCACAAGTACGTGGGAGTATCAACCTGGGACTTCACCATGGTTTCAATAAGGATTATTGACAAACACGTGAAGGCCGGGAACAAAACGAGGCCGGCATTCACTTTGAGATTCCGACTCTGCAATATGAAAATATAAATGAAACTGAGCTAAAAGCTCATTTTGATTCTAAGTCTAACCATTCTCAAAATGTCGAGATAAAACATACTAGCTGGAGCAGCCAAAATTCGAAGTTCGATGGCATTCGACATGGTTCGGCGGAGACCATGATGATCCTCCCATGTTTTTGAGAGTTTTGTTTCTGGAAAGTGATCTTGAGAAAATTTCAAAAGTCGATGGTTTTATATTATTATAGATATATATATATTACGCACGACGTTCGCGCCATTTCTTGTACAAACACGAATTGGGCCTGGGCTTTTTAGAAAAGTGAAAAGCCTTATGGCCCATATATGTCGGCAGCTTTTGTCCTTCGTGTTCTCATGCATGCACATATTTGAGGTGAACAACAATTACACTGCTTTATCTAAAGTTTAATAGCATTTACGTCATTTCATTACTGAATTAACTTCTTAGTAATGTTGAAATTTTTGGTTCCTTTTTTAAGTGACTAACAATACCTACATATCCTATTGATGTATTGATAAGCTAAATAAAGACCAAAAAAGAAGGAAAAAATAGCTCATCTAATGCATCAGAAATAAATTAGAGGCAGAAAGTAGATCCCTTAACATGAAATATCAGATTTTTTTTGTTGATAAAGTTAAATATCAGATTTTTTCTCAATAGAGCATCCGCTTGTGCGAAGAATGAGGCTGACCCATGATCCTTAAACGGGATAAGAAAGCTGGGCAGAAGAAGAAACTTAACAAGTATACATATATTTCTTTTCTTCATATGGTTTTCTTTATGCGGTGGTAATTTCTAAAGATTGATCAAATTGACACACTAGATTATAAGCTGCAACTTTTCAGAAGCAAAAGAAGTTTGAGCTTATTAACGAAGAGTATATTAATTAACCCGACTCTGACAATACCAAAGCAATATATCTGATCAAGCTGATCATGGGTTGTATCGTAATGGTGTCCAAAAATAATTAGTATTATTTTTTCAAACAATATTTCTTGGCTTATATGATGGCTTCCATGAATTGCCGAAAGAGGTCTCGGTCTATGAAGGGTGTTGGGCACTTTTCAGATGTTATAATACGTACAAATGTAATTGGGCTGCTAAAAACGTGGAACCTCCGTTATCCAGAAAGTTCTCTTGATCAGGCAGCTAATTCTTGCTGTAAAATCCATTTACTTCGCTAACAAAAACATCTTCTAATGTAGCCACTGTAACTCCATATGCAACAATACTGATCACTTTTCTTAGCTAGTCAATGGAACAGAAGATGTCAGAAACTCGTACTCTTGTGTTCCAGCAACATTATAGACCTTCAGGACTTCATCAGAGGGCTTCCTCGCCACATTCTCAACAGCTTTCTTGTCTTCCAGATTAGTGGAGATGCTAAGTACGTATGACCTGCCATATCTTGTTCTTCACTGCGCTGAATTAGGTATCTCTTATCAATATGTAAAAGTATAGGTATTAAAAAATGTATAAGAAGAGGTATGAATAAGAAAATAATATGATCAGAACCTTTCTTTGACTCCCAATGCACCGCATATTACCGTCCACAAGAATGCCTAGCAAGAGCGTGAAAGGGCCAAGGGGGCAGCACAGACGGATGGTATAAATGGTGGGAGGGGCTAGTAGATACAAAGAGGGAGCAGAGCGGGGGGCCCATAGGTCGCGAGATTTGATAATTGTAAAAAAAAATTATAGACATTTATTGCCTTAGTAGAGTGCACTATCCAACATGGTTTGATCATATTTTTGTATCTAATCTTCTTTGGATGCACCACGGATTGGAAGATCTGAGAGCGAGCTAGCAAATAGTATGGTTCAGGGAGCCGCAGATGCTGTGAAGCACCCTCTGGGCATAGGCGTGGACAACAACTTCCAGCAAGAGCCACATTTAGCTCCGCCTGGGAGTGACGCCTCCACTGTCGATCATCCTAAGAACGGTGGAGACACACAGCATTTCCACCGGCGTCGCTCCCAAGAAGAGCTAAAATTTTTTCTTCCCGAAAATGAGATGTAGTAGAAGTGTATATATAGGGAAAAAAACGATTTAGGAGGAGGGTCCATGGGTTTATTAGTTTGTGTTTCAACTTTTCTAAATAATTACACGTAAGTAGGTTTGTTATCTTGCTTGTAAAAGAGCATTTCTCAAGGAGATGCATCCTGAGAGAAATTCACAGGATGTTTGAAAATCAATGAAATATTGGGATTTAGTCTTACCAAAGTCGAGCCCATTAGTTGGTACTTCTAAAGCTGCATTTAAAAGACATTAAAAATACGTAAAATACATAAAATTTGTTTAATTATAATTTTAAAAAAGTTATTTCTTATGATGTTTTTTTTGTATTTTTTATAATAATTTTGTGGAGATGAAATGCCGAAAGAGTACTGTTTGGTTGGTGTTTTAGTTGTACCTTGTAATAAAAAAAATTAAAAATATATAAACTTTTATTGTTGATCAATGCTTTTATTTTGAATTACTATTTATAGAGTTTATAGATTTTTTTTCTTTTTTAGTTGAGACCAGACAAAGGATAAGCCTGAGGTTTTATTCTGAAAAATTAATTGGTTCATTTTTTGTGTATCATCAACAAACAATAAATCTAAGTAACGCCATTAGTTGTGCTGCAAGATTATGTGGTTAAATGGACATCAACCCCTCAGTGACACATAGAAACACACGGTAAAATGGTATATCCGCTAAATCGAATGTAAATATGAGTTTTTTAGAAGGCTAAGTGTACGAGGGGGCTGTTGGGAGAAAATATTCACGTAAAATTGTAACCGACGAAAATGTAATTATTATTAATTTACATTCATTTCATCACTTGTTTAACATGTTGATTTTAAGATTGACCTTTTAAGAATAATTTATCTAGTGTTGAGTTAATCTTTAACAAGCCAAAGACCCAGATGCACGGGATATATTTCATACTTATTAATAATACATATTAAGAATATACAAAATTAATTTTACAATTTGTATGATATTATTTTTAATACAATAAATAAATATTATTATATTTAACAAAAATATAGTTATAAAAAATATTTAAAAAATTAATTTAAATTTTAATAACTAAAAAAATTATTTTTAAAGAATTTTAATTCGATTAGAATCACGGTACGTGCTTTTTAATAATAAATAACTATATGTAAATAAATATATGAAAATTGTTCAGTAGATAATTGTTCAGGTAGATAATTGTTCAGTAGAAACAAGCCCGTTAGCTGATGAACGCCCTTCACAACAAAAAGAAAAAAAAGAAAAACAAAAGGAAAGACGAAAAGAAGATCATATGAAAATGAAACACAAAACGAAAAGTTGGGTAGTTCCACACTGCCATACTCTTTTTTTGTTTTTCAAGGCAGTACCATTCTCTTATTCAATCACATGCAATATAGGAACTGCCAACCTTGCAAATTTACTAAGCTAACTATGTCAAATGAGCACCTGTTCTCTTTGTCCACTAGCTATACCCGACTCGGAAATACTAGCATGCAAACGTACAGAAATGGCATTCAAGTAGACGTCATTTTGGTCGAGAATAAAATCGTCCATTTCTTGCAAGCACAGGCTCAACAACTCCCACCATGCAAACTAATACATATATGATACATGCTACATAAAAACAAACACCCATAATAAAACGCTCTATTGTAATTGGTTGGACAAAGTTGAATGCTCCTTCCCTGCTGGGCTCATACTGATTTCTCCATTCTACAACTTGTATTTTTCTCCAAATCAAGACCCGTATTAAATTGATTGAGTGATGTTGTTGAGCAAGTTTTCCATTTGGGATGGAAACCGAGTGGCAGAGCCCATCTGTAAATTTTCTCTGTGAATTAAGCTCCAACCAATTAATAGGTGTTACACTTGACTTAATGGCTGATTCATTGCCCAGAGCCGGGAACAGTTAAGAGCTATTATTGGGACAGATTCCATCACCGTGTAAGTATCAGCCATGACCGCAAGCTAAACGGGGCCACACCTGTTTTACGAGCTAAGTACTCTGCCTGAGCCAGAGCTCCAATTATTCCATATAGATATGTGACATAGTTACTTAATCAAGTTTCCTTTTTCAAATTGGGCCCCCCTTTCCATAAAGTTTGATTACTTCCAATGACCAAAAACAACCTCTATCCTCGAACAATATGTATTAAAACTGCCTTTAGATCCAACTTGCTAGAGGGATTGATAATAAATTATTGTCCACCTCTAATTGTGACCTTGCGGAAAACTAATATGTTTCATTAATTTTTTCTTTTCTTAACGAAACGATGAAGAAACCCAGGTCGAAGTTGACCTTGTTCGATTTGAAACTGCACGAGACGCACATGTATTCTTGCCAAACGTATAACTTGCACTTCTTGGTTGAAGCGTCGACTTGGACCTATTATTTCACTCGGCCGCGTCTAGAGACCCCTCATTAGAACTTGCCAAACTTGTAGTGAATCTTCGTCGAGTCAAGACGAGTTAGGCAAATCAGTGCTTGGCGCAAAGACGCACCAAGTCCACATTGATATGGAAGTGTTCGTCTGCCTAATAAGCCATGTTAGACCAATTTGGACTGGACCGAGTTATTTTTTCTGACCGGCATTCATTTATTTATTTATTTTCGAAGTTCTTGTGTTGATCATTGATTGCACTTGGGAAATGGTTGGTTTGCAATTAGATTTAGAAGATAGTTTAATGGTGGAATGGAAATGAGCGCCATGTGCTTCGAAGGGAGTGCAGAAAGGAAACCAGTATTTGGTGAAAAGTAATTATAGAACAATTAGAAGAAGGGAGATGATCGGTTGATAAAGTAATCATGTATGAATGCATGGAATCTGTAAAAAAAGATAACGTAATTATTTGACTTTGATGCTAAAGAAGCGAAAGAGTATAAAGAAGAGGAAGATGACCACCGACAATATTCTTAATCAGAGCCGATTAATCCTGCATGTTGGTACCTGGTAGAGTAAAACGAAACAGTAATGGGGGTTACCGTCAAATCTTAGAATTCATTTACTAAGAACTTAATAAACAATGCCATTATCGGATCTAATCGTCATTAATGACATTAAGATCACATCAATGAATAAGATGTTTTTGAAAGACCAATGAGTAACAAGGATGAGCAAACATGGCATCATCGCGACGCTGCATCGAAATTCCTTTGTAGAACTCTCCGAGGTATGAAAATGGTGGCCCCTACGAGAAAGAAACCAGACGGGTCGTCTTCCATTTCTGATGAATAGAAAGGGCCCTTCTTGTCAGCTTCACCAAACTCCTACTCCTACTCCTACCATGGCGACAAGGGACGTTGTCGTCGATCGTAATCTCAAATCATATACGCGAGTTGAGATCGAAGTCATAGCATCGACGTCCACGTGAAATTGCACCATATACGCGGGGTCTCAAACATCTTGGTAACGTATATTAAATTACAACTGCATGTTGATTTTGATTAAATTGATTCACAGTTTTAGATTCTTTTTTTGATCGTTAAGCTTTTCTGTACATGTCTTTTCTTTATAGTGTCTGGTTTCTATCAATACCAGCGCGGATCACTTTCTTCTTCCACCTTCTCGTCTCTTTCTCTGTTTTTTCGTTTGCTCCACTGCTTTCATACGCCTTGTCTGGTCGCATTTATTTGCGACGCGCCCAGTTTCCCCGCTCTGCATCCACCACCCCTTCTCCCCGCAATAATTTCTTACCTTTTTCTGATCTGGTTTCCATTATTCTCTTTCTCTACTCCAAAGCTGGGGACCTATATCTCTGTGCTCCCGGTTTTCTTAATGTCCGGCTAGTGCAGTAGTACCACCATTTCGTCTCCCACTCCCACCACTAGAACCAAAAGATGGCTGCCCATGTCCCTTTTGATCTGTAAGACCACATGCTCCAGCCTGCAAATAGCTCCACTGACCACCCAGCTCTGCTTTCCCTGAAGTCCTTCCAAACATTCATGTATTTCTGAATAAGTTCATGTGAAGAAGACTGCCATACCTTCCCTTGTTTGAGTTCTGTTGAGTGTTGATCATGGGGAAGAGCACCGAGTTGTGCTTTGTCTTTGCTGTTCTATCCTTGTTCTGCTTCTCCTTGAGTTTGGGCCAGTTGCCTTTGTCCCAAACTTATAGTCTCTTCAGAATCCGGCAGCAGCTTGAATTTTCACCAGTTATCAAGAGCTGGAATCGGCACACCAACTTCTGCTCGCTTCCTCCTACACCCTCTCTCACAATTGTCTGCACACAAGACCGAGTAACTGTGCTCACCATTGTGGGTGGCAAACGTCCACCATCTTCTCGCAAGAGCTTTGCTGTTTCCTCATATACTCTGTCGTCGAATTTCTCCATTGATTCACTGTTCGCTACACTTTCCAAGATTTCAAGTCTAGAGGTGTTGTCCCTCGTTTCTTTGGGGATATGGGGTGAGCTGCCTTCGAAGATAAATCGGCTTTCTTCCCTGAGAGTGCTGAACTTGAGCTCGAATTCTGTTTATGGGCAGCTCCCTGTAAAGATTTCATCTCTGCCCAATCTCAAGACTCTTGTTTTGCATGATAATCTGCTCAATGGGAGTGTGCCTGATCTTAGTGGTATGAGGACTCTTCAAGAGTTAGACATGGCCAACAATCTCCTTGGGCCTAAGTTTCCAGCTCTGCCAAACAAGCTTGTCAGTGTTAATCTCCATGCGAATAAGTTCAGCTCCAATGTTCCTCTGAGTTTAGCTTCATTCGATCAGATTCAGAGGCTAGACTTGTCTACAAATCAGCTCATGGGCTCTGTTCCAGTTGCTCTGTTTTCTCTGCCATCCATCCAATACTTGAACATGGCCAGAAATGAGCTCAGTGGTTCTCTACCAAAGACTACAACTTGCAACAAGGAGTTGAGATATATTGATCTTTCGGACAACCTTCTGACTGGGAGCTTGCCCGCTTGCATCTCTTCAAACTCCTCAAACAAGGTTGTTCTGTATTCGGGGAATTGCTTGTCTTCCGTAAATTCTGCAAATCAACACCCATTCTCATTCTGCAATAAGGATGGAGCATTTGCAGCAAATCCAAATAACACAACGAAAAGAACCTCCAAGAGCAATCTTGGGCTTGTTCTTGGAATTGGTGTGGCAATTGTGGGCGGCCTGCTGATAATTGGGATACTTCTCTGGTTGATCTTCAGAAAGCTTGGTGGGAAGAATGCAGATGACCACTTGGTGAATACTTCTCTCGTGGAAAAAGCTCCCAGCCAAGCTTCTCCCAAATTATCCGACTCAAGTAATGCACCCAAAGTTTTGTTCTCACTGTTCTTCAAGAAACATCTCATTTGATATTGAAACTACGAAAATGATTGTGTTGTAATTAGAGGTAAATCTTGTCTTGAACAGGGAATGCTAATGGAAGGATGAGGCTAGGAGCTTTGGGATTGCCACCATATTATGTTTTTACATTGGAAGAAATAGAGGAAGTAACTAGTAACTTTGAGGAATTCAATTTGATTGAAGATGGCCCCGGAGGAAAGGTATTATTTCATAGCTGAGTTTTCAACTTTGTTAACTGTAGGTATGTAGCAAATCGAGTTTATGTAGCATTACCACCACAGCTCTGCTTACGTACAATTTGGTAAAACCAATGAGCAGATTGACGACCATATGCATTTGATGTAAAACTAAAATGTTCAAACTTACAGCTCTACAAAGGATGGAACAGGGACGGATCACAGGTTGCAGTGAGATGTATAGAATTGAAGCAAAATTATTCACAGCAAAGCTTGCAGCATTACGCAGAAGCAATTTCAAAGCTAAGGCACCGGAACCTGGTGAGCATTTTGGGCCACTACATTGATAATAAGACCATCTATCTTGTTATGGAGAATGTCTCAAATAGAACACTAAGAAGTCATCTTACAGGTATGGACTGTCCATTTTAACAATAAAAATGGAACTAACTGTTTCATAGATAATAACAACATGTAAAAAACTTCTACTAAAATTTGCTTGTTCTTTTAAAAAGACCCAAAATATGAGGTGCTAAGATGGCCACAAAGAGTTGTAGCGGCAATTGGAGTCGCCAAGGGAATTCAGTTCTTGCATAGAGATATGTCACCTGCTATATTTGGAAATGATATAAAGATCGATAACATTCTGTTGGATGATAATCTTACTGTAAAAATCAGCGGGTACAATCTTCCTTTACCTTCCAAGCATAAAGTTACTAAGGTATAACCTCTCCTCTCCTTCTCTTCTTGCACCTTCCAATTCATATATAAGATCAATAAGCTTACGTAATCCTCCATAAAAAATTGACAGGTTGGTTCTGAGAGTCCACTTGGTGGAGGGCCTAATGATCTAGTCAGGTATTTTCACCATACTTGAGCTTGTAACTGTGCCATAGTTCTTAACATTACATGAATGCATCGGACTAATAAAATTTCCATGACAACAGTATTGAGGAAGGCCAGAAAGCTGACATACATCAGCTAGGAGTGATCCTGTTGGAATTGATAACTGGAAACCCCATCACATCTGACAATGAATTGAAGGCATTGAAACACAAGGTTTCTCATGACTTCTATACTCTCAAATACTTCCAGCATAAGTGTTCATAAAACTAACGTTTACCATCTGATAGAAAACATTAGCAATCTAAAAGAAAAATCATAGATTATATGGGTATACAATGCAGTCATCTGATCAAGTTCTTGCTTCGTGAACTGCAGATGGAGAAAAGCCTCACCGATGCGCCTAAGAAACTGCGTGCTGCAACGGATCAGTCAATTCGAGGCACCTACGCATACGATTCTGTGAGGACTGTGGTAGAGATTGCATTGAACTGCTTATCAGAAGATATTGGGAGGCGCCCATCAGTAGAAGATGTTCTATGGAACCTGCAGTATTCTGTTCAAGTACAAGATGGATGGGCAAACAGTGGACATCTGAGTGGAAGCTTTAGCAACCTCAGCGATGCACTCAACAATTAAGCATTGTACATTAACTGCTCTATTGTAGTCATTACACATCTTTACGAATGTACTAACTATCAATCGGTTAAACTGCTTTGTGTAATGAGCAGACTAAAACGTTTTTGGTGGGAATTTAATTCATTCAATAAAACGATGAAATCATTTCATGTAGAGGGTCTCCATGCATCCTACTTATACTTATCATGCTATATTCAATAATTTCTTCTTCACTAGCATGAAGCAGAGGCAAAAGAAATTGAATATTTAGTTCAAGCGCGTCTTACATGTTCACGAATTCGCATGCTCGGTCTCCATTAGTGAAGCCTCTTCTTGGTACCGGAAGATGCCATAATTCTCTTAGTCTGAAAATATGAAATCAACAATCACTGTTGAACCAATCTTTCTGAAAACTCGATATTAATTATATACAGTTGCTCACTTGGAACTTCACAACTAACATTTCCCCTGAACAATATAAAACTTTTTGTGACATCTTGCTCGTGGCGCGAGGATATGATCTTCCCACTAAGATGACAGCTTCTGAGATAAAAAGGGAAGGAACAATAAGCAATAACCAAGCCTTTGGATGTTCATAGAAAAAGAATAAGATATCAAACGTACAAGCAAGGGCCCTCTTCTCAGACAAGGCCAATCCTCGCACAGAATGAACACCATAGCTGCATATTTGGATCAAAATATGTCCAAAATTATACTTCGCAGATTAGAACAATGCCTGTAGGCAGGGATGTGATTGTAAGGACAGATATATAATTACCATGTATAACAAAATAATTCAATTAAATAATAGAGTATGTATCGTGCTTCCACAAGAATAAGAAAATTTGAAATGGTTCCTAACAAGAATGCGTACAAGAACTTGTGATTACAAAAATAAGATTTTTTATAGAAGTGATTAACTTGCTACCCTTCAAGCCAAGACTTATACGGCTTGTAAAACTATATAAATTGACATATATATAGATGCCAAAAAGGCTAGGTTGCATTACCTGGTCCAAATTCTTTGCCGACTTTCAAACAACATTAAAGAAAGTGAGAAAAAATTGGAGTTCACGGGAAGTTTACACACAGACTTCGTTATTTAATATGGAGTTCAACGGTCCCAGATGTTCACACACTTGGAAATAGAAAGATTAATTTGATGGTCACTTGTTAAGCATCTCTTTCGCAGCAAATCGGAAATAGCTGTCAAAAGTGGTCAGGAGGTTCGTCGATGAAGCACGAGATTACATCTCGAAGTGTAATCAATCCAATCACTTCCGACACATCGTCATCGTCGACCACATAAATCTGATGCACCGAGTTGGAAGTCAGGCTTTCAATCACACTTCCTAGTGAAGTATCAGATCTGCATGTAATTGGTGGAACCGATACAGTCCTACCCCCATCTGGCCGAAATATGAAGCAATGGTGGTCATGAAGTCGTACACAGTAAGCTGCCTGTTTCAAAGCCAAAACAATATTACGAGAAGATACAAAAGTAACTGAACTGGTTAGCAAGGAGATAGCATTCTTCATGCACATTTTACTTTGGACCTTTAGAACAAACAATATAATTTAAGTAGTTATGAGCAGCATGGTTTGATGTCGCCTTGCTCTTTTCCCTGTTTGAAGTACAGTACTAGACCCACAATCATTTCGTGTTGCATTTACCGAAAAGAGCTTCGATTAAACCAAGGAGATTTTTTGCCGGAAGGTGGTGACTTAGAACCTGAAGTTTGAGAAGAGGTGAGGATTTAGTAGCAAGAATCTGTTATCTATTATGCTTATGCTCCCAATTATCTTACTTCCATTTCCTTCTGAGACGGGAAGGCCGCCAATTTGGTTCTCTCATGCGCTTGCAAGCTCCTAGAATAAGCTCATCACCATTCCCACTAATAAGCTGGAATGTCCAAGATAAGTAGTTTTAATCACATAGCATTAACAAATAACAGCAAAGGGAACTATACTGACAAACTGGAAAGAAAATGAATTTAAAGAAAAACTTGCCTCATCATTTGTCATATAAAGAGCAGGCCAAAGTCAGACAGTGAATAAGAGGCTATGCAATCAAACCATTCTCTTCCTTTACATTGTTCATGACCTTTGATCACTGCAGACTGAATAATGAAATTCTTAACAAAAGGCTTCCCCACTTCTATCACTGGAACATTTCTTAGCCTATACTTCGATAGCAACAAAAGTACACTCAACATGGAACTGTCCCCAGCAACGGGAAAGAAAGGATCCCATCAGTATGATCTCAAGATCGAACTGACCTGAAATAAATAGGTACTAACAATCAATAATACGAGCTAAACTTTTGAGTAAGATTACTTAAAAGGATGTAAAAATTGATATCTAATGCACCACAACAACATTGATCTTAACTCTTACCGTGGCTGATTTAAATGGTTCCTCATTGAGGAGTACTTTGTAGAAGTTTTCTCCCAACCGGTCTGCACAGTCGTCGCATCTCTTCCAATCCCTTTCCTGCAGACAACCCTCCAGCGGCAGCTGCACCAATAGCTGCAACAGTAAGACCGGCAACAGCCAGGGGACCTGTTGCGCCAAGAGCCAATGCTCCTAAAGCACCAACTGCGCCGGCGCCTACCCGAGCATCTGTAGCAGACCCAGCAAACAAAGTAATTGCGGCAAGTTCTGCATTTTCCATCACCCACGGTGTCACGGGCCTGATTTAAGGACCCAAAATTTTACGATCCTAACCAGTCTTGTGCGGGGTATTCTCACCACGAGAACACATAACACCAAGTATGCAACTTTGAACAAACTACGGAAGCCTACACGCCAACACCAACCTATGTTCGGCCAACCTCAACACCCCGAGGTTGCTACCTTCAACCCTTCGCTCGATCACAATGTGTTGGTACCGCACCAAACACTGACACAACACTTCTGGCTACCGACACACCTTGCCGATAGGCTGTTCCAGAAGTCAAACAGTACCACACGCTGCACTGCCCGATCGCCCAACCAGCAATTATGCATGTCTTGGGTTCGTGCCGTCTGCCCTTGCTCGTCTCAGCACCAGTTACCGCAACTGGCTACCTTGTAAACTTTGACCGTGACCTAGGATACAGAAGTTCCCTGTCTAAACGCCAGCCAACAAGCAAAACACAAATTACGGGAAAACACTTCCCAACCTTATATCATTAAATGATCATAAGGATTTTACAAGCACTCGAACTCCACTCAAGCAGCTGCTCGGCTTGTGGACAGCCCCCACAACCTCGCCCCAATGTACCCACAAATACAAAGGCGCACAACGAATTACTCCCCGAGTAACTCTACCCCGATTGCCAACACAAGCAACCTAACAACGTGTACCTGGTTTCCAGCAAGTCAATGAAGTTCCAGCGCTCACCACGAACACCGACTGCAGCAACTCCACTCTCCTTTCTCACCAGTCGCACCACGTTGCTTTCCCTCACCATGAACACGTCTGGAATCTCAGGAACTCTCCTCCTCTCTGGACTCGATTCCTCTCTTGATCCACACACACGTCTTCTGATTCCAGCATTCAACCCCGTGCAGATATGCACCACGCCCCTTCTGTTTTAGATAACTCCGGATCCAGCATCTCTATCCACAAAGATATGCAATCTCCACCGTATCTAGCACCCAGCACTACTCCACATCCAGGTTCACCCCCACGGCCTTGTGGTTATCTTCAGAAGTTTGTTGCAGCCTTCACGTCCCTGGATATGCATATCAGATCTTCCACCAAGATACGCCCCCAGCAACTTCCATGAAGCTTCCTCACAAACCCATGGCTGCACCGCTGGTCATCCCGTCTCGCCCACCGGCTCGACCCCAGCAACGTCCAGACATGGTTTAACCTCCTCAGCACTTCATCGATCACATGCCAGCAATGGTCCACCACCATCGCACCGCACCAGCCCTGCCGCTTGTGCATGCCCATGCACGTCACGCACCAGCACTCGTCCACGGGCCTGCGCGCGCTCGCTCATGCGAATGTCAGCACGCACCGTAGTGCACTTGCACACCCGCGCACCCACGCACCCGCACGCTTGTGCGCCTATCACTCCTCACGCACACACCTGCGCACACGACCGCGCGCTCGCCCGCTATAGTGCTCGGTACTATGCCACAATGCAGTACCGCTATTTTGCTCGGTACTGGCGGCTGCTCGGCACTATGTGTCTGCGCACTCAGCTCGGTAGCCTGCTCTGTCCACGGTTGCACCACAACCTCAATCTACCGACCCAAATGCTGATCAACAGCAACTTGAGGTTTCTTGACCTGGACTCGGCCACATGCTCGATACACCAAATACCGACCCATGTGCCGACACTACTACTGTAACTTGATGTCATGCTCCATCGCCATGCTCGGTCACTCGGCAGCCTTGTGCACCTCGGTTTGTAACCTGTAACTCAACACGGGTTAGCATCGGTATGTTGTTTCCACCACTCGGATAGCCACCGCTACCCCCTCATGGAGGCAAGATACCTAGGGGCAACACCCAAACCCTAATTCCCGGCAATGCCCATGAATCACAGTTGTAACACACGGTATGATGGCCGAATAGTCTAGTATTCCCAGATACCTATCTCTCCAATCGAGATTGGCAGATGATTTGGAATAACGCACAGGAGCAGAAAGAATGTTGTTTGTTGATAAAATTCTAATAGCATCGGCAATCGTTGTGTTACCCAGAATTTTAAAAACTGAAAATTGATGATTAACATGCATAGATTTGAGTGGCTATGTCTTTTAAAATTAATTTGTTAATGTAAAACCTTAGGTAAAAGAACGAAGGATGCTTACCTTTACCCCCTGCAACATCTGGAAACGAAGAAACAGGTAACTTGGCAAATGCAGTTGTCATGGACCGTTGTAAGTTTTTGGTAACTTCTTACTGGACTGGATGGTCTCAAAGTTATCATCACAGCTCCACATTTTTGGACTCTCCTGGCGTTCTTGTGCCATGTCGACAAGCTAGCATTTACTTAGTACCATTATAATTAACAATATAAGATTCCCTAAACCCAGCAATTTTTGAGCTTCCTGAATCAGAGTTGAAATAGAAATGTTTCGTTTGAGAGGCTGTCGACGACTGTCGGGCACAAAACCCAATTGATAGAAAAAATTTAAAATAAAGTTGTATTTCAAATAATCTTCGAATTCGCTTATGTAAAAGAAAAATGACAATATTAATTGGTAATGCATTCTGTACTAAAACCACAAACTTCCTCGTGTTGCTCCCCAATACTCGCAAATTTCACACTTAAAAGTTAAAAAGCATTCAAGTTTAACGCAAATCTTTGACTGGTTGCATGATAAAAATCATTTCCCTTTCTGAATTCTGACTCAAATAGGTAACTCAAAGTGCCAAAAGAGGATGAAGCCACTATTAGATTTGATATATACCTCTCCAAGCATGATCACTACGATAAGCACGCGGTAAAAGTTACAAAGGAAACTTAGGATTGTAAGAGAAATCAAATACTCAATCTTCGCAAATCAAATAACTGACCAGAGCATTTCACAGAAGCAACATTCTGTCCGCCACCAGTAAGGCGGGAATAAAAAATGAAAATGTCATAAAGAAAACAACAATTCCAGGTACGTGCAGAAACATTTATGCCGCTGATGCATACCTCGCTCTCAGATCAGATGGAGTAATCAGAGATTTGAGGGAAGAAGTGAAGAAGGCGAAGACCGGCGGCAGTACATCTATCCATTGTTGGGACGGTTCAACTTCAACTATGGGATGCATGCATGCCGGCTTCATACGTAGAAGGCACTAGGCAAGGACTCGTGTCGGATTGCCTCATGGGCCCAATTCTTCTAAAAAATAAACATGACAGCCAGTTGGCAAGGCCCATGCGAGAACACGTAATGGGCTGCACGAGATGGACCGACCAAAAATCGGCCCATCATTCGAATATAAACCGAGCCGCCATGCTCTTTGGCCATTTATCATGGAATGGCAGGGATGAAGAAAGGAGTTTCTGGAAGGAAGAAGACATATCGAAATTAGGACGGCCGAAGGAGGAGTTTCTGGAGATACAGTTTGATGAGTGGAGCAGGTTCCTCCTTTTCTATCTAAATTTCTAATGCAAATGATCATGTGTTAAAAGGGAGATCTTTGGACGTTTGAATTACTTAGTTTTGTTCAAACGTTATTGGTTTAATCTCCTAGAGAATTAGCATTTAGATACGGATATGAGTTTTTGTAAAATTATTTGATCGGTACCATTTGGTTACCGTATTAGTTGTATGATCTTCTATTATACGAGTCAGTTTTTAAACGTTCAATATGCCTAATGGATGTGGCATAGTAAAATATAAGGAGGCTTACCATTTCATTCATTATAATTGACTTTAACGCCAATGTTATATTTGAAAGTATTGAATCAAAACAGTGTAAATTCTGCGTCTATATAATTTGAGCTCTACACCAATTTTCAATATTGAATACGTCGATCTAGTTCATCATGATCTCGTTTTATATAATTGAAATTCTACTTGAAGGCTGTATCACTGGTTGAAAATATGTGACTGCAGATTCATGCATTTAGCTGACGAGTCTTAGATTGACCATTGTAAAAAATATTAAGCAGCAGTTAGTTACTGTTTTTTATACGTCACTTCAATAATAAAATTCAGATTAAATAATCCATAATTAAACGCCACTGATTGAAACATCAAAGAAGAGAGAAAAAATTATACCATAATGGAAGTCACTTATAAATAACGTTGATTGGAGGTGGTGTATATATTACACGAAGCTTTGAACAAGATAAATAATCACAACCTGGCAACGACGATTAAGACAATAAAAATTTTTATCCAATCTCAGGTACTTCATGCATCAACAAATTCAACCCTTCATCAACAACAATTGACCAGATCATCCTGAATAAATTTTATGCAACTTGCATGGACATGTTAAATATTATTCATGATCCACTCACATATACTTAATTATATTACTTCCTGAACAATATTACAGGTTTGATTCATTAAGGTGCTACACACACACACACATATATATAAAAGCTCCTTGACCATCAACTAGAAAATTATTAGTAAAGCAAAAAGCTAATCTTCACAGTTGATTCAACCCTTGATAACAATATATATTGAGGTGAGTTTGAAGAGTACTAGAGCACGTTAAGCTTACATTCTCTTCCTCCATTGTCTAATCCTTTTTCTTTTTTAGTACTTAGACGAAAGAAAAAAGAAATATATTTTTGTTTCAATATTAGGTCCTCAATGGTTAATGTATATCAATGAAGAAATATGGGAAGGTATAAGGTCGACAATATTATGGTTTAGTCATAAATTAGTTAAATATGCCATATATATATATAACGAATTTGTTGATCTGTTCTTGCAATTAATGGAATTGTCGGCATTTTAATTTGAAGAGCCATAAAATATCTTCGATCTTTTTTGCGACACATAAGGTGATCAATGATCATGAATTCATCATTCTTGGTTGAACTTGCTTGTTATGTTATTTCCGAATTCTATGCATTAAAATTATCTTCTTCTCTTAATTAATTTGCAACACATTCAACTCATAAATCTTAATCAAACTGCTAAATTTTTTTCCATCTATCATGATATTCGCTTAACATAATTTGTTTTCCATAGAGAGATTTGTGATCCAGCTAGCTTCATACATCAACTTTTCAATCCAGTTTGTTAAGCTAGTAGAAGGTCGAGTAGTGATATATATTAGTTACATGAAGTACATAAGTCTTTCAAATTAAGTATGATATGTATGCCAATGCGTGATTTAATTTTACAATATGGGCAAGCTCATATACATAAAAAATTAATGGAAGTCAAAATGATAAAGTTAATTCATACTTTCTTATGTGCAAAACCAAGTGGCTCTCAATTGACAGAAATGTTGATAAGTCTACATTTATTCACAAGGTTTTTGCGAAAACTTTAATTACTTGACTCTTTCTAATTACTGATCATCATGGTCTCTTTATTTTTTCATGCATCTGTCTCTTCACCTTTTTATTTTTAGTTATCAATCAATGCAGTACTCTGAAGTTTGATATTCGACGACTTCATTAATATCTATCTTGTAATTAAGCTGTTCATTTCCTGTACCCTTCTTTACATTATCTCATCTGTAGTTGGAGATCTGACTTTTAAAGTCATGATCTTCATCATGTGGAATTGCACACGTCGTCAAAAAATTGATTTTGGAAGATGAGGTTTCTCCACACATATATGGATATGGATAGACAGACATGTTCTGCATGTTTTAAAGCATGAGGTAATTCGGCACCCGCTAAACAATATTCATGGTTGGCAATTGATCATTTTTTAACATTGAAGAAACAGTATCAGTTTCCAACAACTGATATATAATCGATGACTCGATACCCTACGTGCTGTATAAATTATAGTGCGACGCTTCATTGGTGTAATTTTTTTCCATGAATATATTAGTCATATGAAGTTGTTGAAAGTATAGATACAACCTAGCACATTTTTAATACACCAAATGGGTTATATATATATAAGCTGGTTTTGAAAATCAAGGTATGAATATATATCCTAATTAGGGACTGTGATCAATGAAATATTAATTACGGACGATATTTTCTAAGCCAATAGTATGAATATGAATCAAAACATTAAATATCTTGGCGTGATATCATGAAAAATTGATATGGATGTATGACAGGAAAGACGTAAACTGGAACGATAGAAAACTTAGAGAAACCATTATAAATGGAACTGTCGAAGACTTAACTGTACTTAATATACAGTGATCATAGACCACTCCTACTACAACATAAAACAACTAGCAAGTTGGTAAGATGCTTTCAAAGGCAATCAATGGTTCTCCACATTAATATCAACTAATTGAGCTACTTGCTTGAACTCCTAACTAGTTTAGTAGTTTTAATTAGCTCATGGAAAGGGAGATGATCAGATCAAATGCTTGGAAGTCCATGCATTGAAACCCAATAAGAAAAGGTCTTCATTAGCTAGTAATTACGTATGATCCTACTGAGGTCGTCGTCTTCACAAACATACAAAAGAAAACAAAGAAAAAAACGTACTATGTATATAGCTGGACAAGGGAATCTTGAAGCTGCCAATCAAAAATAGAAGTCGGCCAACGTTGTAAATGCTAAGTACTTCTATGTTTTCTTCTAAAAAATTTAGAGTTTCAACGCTTTGCAATAAGGCAACATATAAGGAAGGCCATAAATGGCGACCAAATCCAACTGCCAATGGTCGTTGCTACAAATTGGGAATACCCTTTGTCCATTAAGATGCCAAAAGAGTCTGAACGGAGACAAATAAAGGTCAGCTGCAGCCCAACATTGAGAGTCTTCTCTAATATTATTGTCTGGATGTAGGGTTGTTAATTGAACGAACCAGCTTGTGAGTATTTAGCGTTCGGATCGGTTTGACTCGACTCGAAACTCAATATTTAAATGCTCGACTCGAACTCGACTCGAACTCAAATCTTACGAGCCGAGCTTGAACAAAGTCGTGTTCGACTCGACTCGACTCGGTTGTAACTCGAACTCGATTCGTAGTTCGATTCGAACTCGACTCGATAAAATAATATAATAATATAGTCGTTATATTATATTATATTTATTTATTATATATATATATATATATATGAAATATAATAACAAAGAAGCAAAATAATTGAGATGGCAAGTATTCACCTTGATGACTTCAAGGTTGTGGGTTCAAACCACAATGGCCTCATTTTTTTTTAAGTGAGGTACTTTTGACTTTTAATCGAGCTAGTTTCGAGCTTGCGAACGAGCTCACAAAAATTACACAGTTTTAAGTATATTCGAGCTCGAGTTGAGCTCAAACACATAAAAGATATTCGAGTCGAACTCAGAGTCCAAAACTCGTTCGATCTCAAGTCGAATTCGAACGAATTTTGAACTATTCGAGCCGAGTTTGAACACATGTTGAGCTCGGCTCGCTCGCTCAATTAGCACCCCTATCTGGATGTTCTATGCTTCTTTGGTATTTGGTCTACCTTGCGATGCTTCATCATATTTTTTCAATCTCCTATTGTCAATGAGCTGATCAGATTGGCTTTTAAATGCAAAATTAAAGGAGCAGAGCAGATATTCATACATATATATATGTGTATGTCCATATTTTTACCATCTATGATGTAAGCTTTGGTTGCTGGTCGATGATAATCTGATTGTAATACATTTTTTTCTTTTCCATTTTCCAAAATCGATTAGGTCGCACGTACATAAGCATTTCTTTCTTGGGTAGTTAAAATTTCAATAACTAAAAAGAAAGTGAACAGGGTCAGTTAATTATTCCCATTTTCGCTATTAACTGTTTATAATTCGATTCTAATTGTAATAATTCCCATTTTTAATTAGCTGTTTGTGCGCAATTATATGTGTGTTGCATATAATTGTCATAGAGTCAAAAACACCCACCTATATATTTCTATGGCGTTTTATATGTCAAATGTCAAGCTGCTGTGTTATGAACTCGATCCAATCATACCTAAAGTATATATATATAAGGTAAAGTGTTAGTGAACCCAAAGTAGAAAAAATTTTTACCCGAAGTTTTGATCTGGGCCGTCTGATTATAAAGTTGCCTAGATTTGTTATTTTCAAAAAATAAAAACTCCACCCGACACTGTCCCGCTGCTGTTGTCACCCTGCCACGATGAGGATTGCAGGGGCAGTCGTGGTGGGATGACAGGGTATCCACGGCAAAGCGACGACTGCTGTATGATGGTGGCCACTAGTGTTTTTTTTTTTTGAAAACAAT
>JAURVB010013786.1:0-10131 GCA_033002965.1 Piper betle | reverse complement strand
ATGGTGTCGGCCAGCCACACGTCGGCGGCGACGTTGCGAGGGCGGAGGCGACGCCGACGGCCAGGTCAGAGGCCCGGTCGGAGGAACGGCGGCGGTGCTCTCGCGTTCACAGTACCGATTCGGTCCGGCTACACGTCGGCGGCGACGGCGAGGTCGGCAGCCCGGTCGGAGGCAAGGCCGGAGTCGGGGACGCACAGTGGAGGGCGGACGCACGGCGGCAGAGCGAGTTAAGGTTAGGTTTTTAAAATCAAAATTCTAAATTTACCCATGCTTAAATAATTTAAAAATACCATACCAAGGGTATTTTAATAATTTATCGAAAAAAACCGATTCCTCTTAATTTATCACGATTCCGAATCGGAATTAACTCGGCTAAAATCGGGGTAAATCGGCCGAGTTGGGTGCCGATTCAGGGCCGACCGATTCGGCCCCAAAATCGGATCAGCATGCTGCCGATTCGTGCAGTAGTGGTTACAAGCAGAAGACTAGGCAGGAAACAAGAACGAACTAAATGGAATTCCAACTCTCTTAAATACAACTATACTAGAGCAACTGTTCAAACTGTGGTACAATCCTACTGTGTCATCATAGGAGCTCAATGTCTTCCATTCAGTCATACAAACAAATGTTTGAACAAGGGCTGGCAGAAATTGACCCAACACTTGCGGTGAAGGTCGTGTTCCACCATAGCTACAGCTACGCAGCCGATTAAAACCTGCTTTGTAAAACACGGAACATACCCTTAACTCATTTAGCAAATAAAAGGAAATAAACCGTTAGGTCGTTGCCATTTGCTAATTTGGGGGGCAAACGACTTTTAGGTCGTTTCTATACCCTTCAAGTCCTCTAATTTAACGATGCATTGTCAGCTTGGCAGCAACTACTTGCTTCAATTCCTTCAATTGCTTGTGGAAAATAAAAATCCCTTCACCAAACGGCTTGGAATACATTAATGCAAAATAAGAATCAGCCACACATCACCTCTCACATGAATGAATTCAATAATGCCAGAACAAGAAAGGCATCACATTCACATTGCGGGTCAAGATAGTTGCAACTTGCAAACCGTAACTCGATTTGACTTTATCTACTTGCTCATTGGTCTGGTATAAGTCAATTATCTTTAATTTGCCTTATATGAGCAGCTCTTGAATCATGATGTAAGTGTTGATATTCACCAATTTTTCTGTGCATGCACTTGGAATCATTCATTCAACTCTTCTTTTCCACAATCGTTCAACACTTGCGTGAGCCATCATGGATTTTCTTCTGGGACAGTCAATGACAACTTTGTCCGCCTTGGATTTATAAGCATGACCAGGTTTCTCAAGCCATCTGGTTCTCAGAGTCGAACAGTGATGCATATTTTATGGACGACATCAAAAGGTTAAGCTTTTGCACCAAATGCAGACGACACTAAACCTTTCTTTACATGCTGTACTCCATATGCCACAGTGGAGGTTACTGTAGTTGCGGCCACCAACCAACTAAAAGGAATGGGGAAAAATCAAAGTTAGAACCATTAAGTTCAAGCAATCTACTTATTATCTCAGTAATATGCCTAGTAGAAGAAAATGCATTCCATTAATTTGTTGGTGCATAGGCTAGATGAAGATGACTTCTACTAACAAATCTACTTATGCTACCTCAACTTAGTGAGATAAATTTGGGTTTCTTCCATGCCAAAAACTGGCTGAAGCAGCGCACCCGCCACTAGAACCAACTGCAGAACAGTATTTACCTGCCACAATCGTCGTCAATTGAGCAAAAAGAATGACTAGTTGTGTCTCACAAGAGAAAAAATTTGTTTCATAAAACTTATCACGTTTCTACAGTAAGTAAAGAAGAGTTAATTTCTACCTTGCTAATATAAAGAGGTTCAACCTTCTCTGGCCGAAATCTATTCAGGTTCACAAATTCAGACCAGCTTTTCCACTAAATTGACAAAATGAATTTCCCCTAAAGTAAGATGATAATGAACAAAAATGTAACCTATAACACCATTTCCAAAAAAATTTACCTGCCAATCTAAGCTACAAGCTCTCCTATATACTGCAGCACTGACGAGGCCAACATCTCTTGTTACAACAAGCAAGACTAGGCCAGCTTCAGAAAACAAGAACAAAATCAGGCATCTACTCTCTTACAATACAAGCAGAACTTCTAATTGTGGTTCAGTCCTAATCTGTCATCATAGGAGCTCAATTTCATCCATCCAGTGATATAAACAAAAATTTAAAAGGAAAGATTGCCAGAAGTTGAACCAGCACTTACGGTGAAGAAGGTCCTGTTCCACCATAGCTATAGCTACACAGCATATTAGAACCTGTTTCATTTCAAACACCATTGGAAATACTCCTTACCAACGGATGCAGATTTTAACAAGTAGAAGTAGTTTAGTACCAACCTTGTCGGCCAAAGGATCAAGGTAAGATCCTACAACCGAGTTGATACCCATCTTCCTAGCAACAAAACCGTCTAACTAAATACCACCAAAACGACAACTAAATCATAACAATGACAAGCTCACAAAATAAAAAAGAGATATGCAAGAAGCAGAGCAGTCACCCAATCACTGATCCCAGAGATGGCCAATCCGAAGAACGAAGCAAGATACCATTCATTCACAATCAACCTATCAATGGAAGTAAAAGTTTCGACTTTATCAAGTTCAAAATCAAGAGAGAATCAACTCAAAAACAGCAAGTAACAGACTCTACCATCCGAGCAGCGGACCAGAGGCCAGCCGAGCGAGCGAGATCAAATTGGGCAAATTCCAAAATCCCTCAATCGGAGCAGCAGCAGTGACTCCGTCGTCGGCCTTCTCCCCACCCACCAACTCCTCTCTGGTCTCCGCCTTCCACTTGCAGAAATCCGATTTCCGAAGCTCGGCGGCGAGGAATCCGAAGTCGGCATTGGAGTGGAGGGGGTGGCGGACTGGGAGAGCTGGTAGGCCGGGGAGGAGAGGAAGAGCGGGCCGGTGGAGCGGAGGGGATCGCCGGATATGGGTGGGAAGAGGCGGGATCGGCTGGAGGTGAGGCGGACGTCGGCGGCGGCGAGGGAGGAAAGGAGGGATCTTTTGGAGGAGAGGAGGGACCGGGTGAGGGTGGTGAGTAGCGGCATTCGGGTTGGAACAATGGCCGAGTGCTCGCTCTGGTTAGGGTTTTACAGAGAGTTTTGGGTTATTATTATTATTATTATTTTCAAAACATGGTTTTTGACCATTTCATCATTCCCTTCAAATGGCTAATGATATATTTTTTAATGATAATGCTGATAATCTTTGATAATAATATTTTATAGTGGTTAAAGAAGTTGAAACTTAATCCTCTATTCATCAAATGGGGAAAATAGTGACCTCAAATTCTTAAGATTATTTAGATTATCAGATGACTTATTTTATATTTGATGAATAAAAGGTATGGAATTGATGATATTTATTTCAACAATCAGATATTTTTATTCAAATAATTAGATGATCTATATATAATCAATGGAATCATTGAAATGTATGTTCAACTTGGTCACACGAGGAATGATGTTCATACATAAATTAATAGTATTTAACCGCTTGTTGCTGTTATATTATCTTAACTCTATTAACTATAGTCATTTAAATAAATAAAAAGAATACTAATAATGTTTTTTAAGTAACACTATTTGTGTGTGAAAAAGCAAATACTGTGTTATTAGTAATAATAAAGTAATATTAATAACACTCAAATTCAATTCCATACAAGGGTGTGTGAAAAAGCTTTGAATATGTGGGCCACGACGCTATAGTGATGCTTCGAGTGGGACCAAGCAATCATAAGTGGACGAGAGCTGAAGATGATCACAAGGAACCTGCGTGCTCTTGTTGATTGAACACAGGCCACTGGTTAGCATCAACAGCTAGCTGCAGATTCTCCACTCTTCAAACTGGATGCTTCTCCACGACACTACCCTAGCTACTAGTCAATACACTTCCAAACTCGCGACCTTATTCCTTCCACGTCCCCTACTCCTCACGTCATTCATCCCCTCTCTCTACACCATACAAACGTTGCTTATATACAGCATCATCCCCCTCTTTCCTGAATCTCGGATCTTAGTCCACCGCTTGCATACCTCTGATCTAACCGCATCATCCACATATATATGTGTGACCACCACTATGTCTGTCCAGCTCCACCCACTGCATTGGCAGCCCCTAAGCGGCCGACCCATCTCGCATCGCCGGCCGTTCTCTACCCTGCATATTGCTGCCTCCCTCACCGCCCCTCAAAACAGGCCAACCACCGCCGTGGCAGCCCCTCCAACCGAGCGAGCACTGGACGTGGTGGTGCCACCGGTTGCACCCCCACATGAGTTGCCCCACAGCAAAGCCCAATTACGCAACCACATCCAACATAGACCGCAATTGAATGATCCAACCCTCAAGTCCACCTGGGCTCACCGCGCCTGGGTTGCCAGCGGCTGCGCCACCGTCCTCCTCGGCCTAGCCAAGTCGGTCACCTCCTCCGCCGAAACTCACCAATTCACTGGCCCCATCGTCGCGGCCCTCGTCGGCTACGTCGCCGCCGACCTAATCACCGGGGTGTACCATTGGGCCATAGACAACTACGGCGGGCCCCATACACCTCTAGTTGGGGCTCAAATTGAAGGGTTCCAGGGTCACCACCGGTGGCCCTGGACAATTACCCGGCGAGAATTTGCTAACAATCTCTATGCCCTAGCCCGCAACGTCACCGTCACCGTCTTCCCGGCGGAGCTCGCCGTCGACAACGCGACGGTGCTTGCCTTCGTTGCTGCATGCTCCGGCTGCATCATGTTTAGTCAGCAATTCCATGCATGGGCCCACGGTACAAAGAGCCGGCTCCCGCCGATCGTGGTGGGCCTACAAGATATGGGCCTTTTGATATCTCGGGCCCAACACGCGGCCCATCACCGGCCTCCATATAATGGGAATTACTGCATTGTGAGTGGGATTTGGAATGGGTTTATGGATGATCACAGAGTGTTTGAGGCATTGGAGATGGTCATCTTCTTCAAATTTGGGATTAGGGCGAGGTCATGGCGTGAGCCCAACTCTGATTGGGAACAACAAGGGGAGGGGGAGGAGGAGCTTGCTCCCTCTTAATTGATCCTGTTGAGGATTGTGGGAACTGATATTGAGCTTGTGAATGATTCTTTTTGGTGCAATTGCAAAGATGAATTTATAATAAAAAATAATTGCTTTTCTATCCATTGCCTCGTTCATAAATAACTGTTCTTCAATGTAATTTGCAAGAAAAAGTCTGCGTTCTGACCAATTGATGTTTATTAATGAGCTCAGACAAAGTCTGCAAGAAAAAAAATCCAACTCTCTAAAAGATGTTTATTAATGAGCTCCAATAAAAAAAGCTCAATTGAATGCAATTAATTTTTTTCGTTTTTGTGTTGAGAGTTCATGTTACCACAGACTACAGAGAAGGCTAAGAAAGAGGTAGATAAAAATTCTGCAAAAATATATAAATGATTATTTTTAGAACTTTGTCGTGGCTTAATAGGGTATCTATGTCTCAATCTCCTTTCTTCTTAGAGTTTGTTAATCTATACATATTATAATTTAAACAAAAAAAATGTATTATGAGTTGGATGAAAGGATGCAATGTTTAAGTTTAAGTTCCAATTTTATAATAATTAGGGATAAGTTCGAATTGGCATATATAAAAATAATCCAAACCCGGTGCCTAATCCAAACCTAGATGATATTGAGAGGTAAAATATATGATTTTACCATTTCAAATTTAAATATAAACCTCCAAACGTCAGTACCAACGTATCTGAAAAAAAAAGATTATAATTTTTTAAATAGGATTGAATATCATATCAAGTATATTTTACTAATATAAAGAAGGTTACTGTGACAACTCCTTAAAATAAAATAAATTATAATTAAAAATTTGAGTAAAAAAATAAAAATTTAAATCTTCCTTGATTAGAAGTATGAGATCATATTTAACTTTAAGCTATAATAATACATAAGAAATCTAGTCAAATTAAGATTATTATTATATGAAATATCTAAGGGTTTTATATTCACGAACTATGACTTGCACTTCATTTAAATTACACGGGCTACATCTTTTATTTTAATTAATTTAGCGAGACCCAATACCCAAAATTTATATAGATAAAAATGATTAAAATAATCACCATAAAAATTAATATTAAAATATTTATTAAATAGTGCATTTTTTAAAATATGTAAATAAGTTGTAACCCGGTTAAAAAAAGATAATTTTTTATCAAACTCATGCAATATAACGTGGCGGGTCTACTATAAAAGTTTAAATTAAATATGTATAACACCTTAATTTTTCTGTATAATAATTTAACTCTAAGTAAAGCTAAATTACTTTTATCAATAATTTACACAAATCGGATCGTACTTGCTCAATGTAGATCTTGATTTTGGGTCTGGTTCCTAATCCTAATCCTATTATTAACAGAGTAATAATAGTAGTTAAATAATAAGGGGTTTGAACATTGAAAAGTAAGCAGGTTGGAAGGAGAAGAGGGTGGACTTGTCAAAGAGTCGCATCCATTTCGTGTCTTGTAATCCGTCAAACCTCTCCAATTCCACTCTTCCGCCATCGCCCTCGACTTCTCCGCCCCGTCGTCTACGTCGACGTCGACGTCGTCAGTCCCATGTCGTGGGGCCTCGCCTGGAAGCGCCCCTCTGACTCCTTCCGCATCGCCCTCAGGTATGGCGACTCCGGTTCAGACGATGCCGCCGCCGATCGGTCGCCGCCGGAGACTCCGACCACGCGACCGGGGTCGCTCCCGATCGACCTGGATTGGACGGCCGGCGACGACGAGGACCAGGTGGCCCTCCGCCTCCAGTCGCAGCTCATGGTGGCGCTCCCCGCGCCGCACGACGCGGTGGCGCTCGAGCTGGCCCCTCGGGATCGGGACGGGGAGGCCGTCGGGGTGGAGATGAGGGTGGTGAGGAGGAGGGAGCCGCTGCGGGCCGTCACCGCTGCTGAGAGAGAAACTGCTTATGCCCCTTTTGCACCTCCAATAGTTACTCCATCAAGGCATGCAATGTCCTCTTTATCACATTTTGTTTGTCCTTTTAGAATTCATATTTATAGCAAATGTTGCTACAGTTTCAGTAATGGCTCGAGTGCACTTGACAATCAGGATGACAGAAACTCTGAAGAAAGTGCTTTGCGTTTAGAATCTCGAAGGTAAATTTGATCATTGTTCCCATGTCAAGTGTGCATTTTAGAAACATGTACTAATTGCTTGAACTGATAGCCATTATTTGACTGGGTCTTTGTGACTAAAACTTAATATTATGCTATTTAAATATACTCGTTTCTTCCAGCTTGTCCATAAATATCTCATGTACCTGGCCCCTTTTTTGCTGCCATTTCAATGGTCCGTGGGCCAAATTTAGTTCATTTGTGTAATGTGAATGAAGATAGTTGTAAATTGTAACTGGATTTGATTTTATCTACTTGCTTATAAGTGTGGCATTTGATTAGTCTGTTTAAGTTAATTGTCTTTAATATGCCTTTATCTAAACAGTTTTCCAAGAATGATGAAGTGTTGATAAGTCGGCTATCATTATATTTTTTTCATGCACTTGCTATCATTCAATGCTTGAGTGAACATTTATGAATTTTTTCTGGCACAAGTCTTGCGATCCATATATGGCCTTCTTCTGTTGCTTGCCCATGATTTTCTTAACTTTCTCCTGCAGACAACAATTCATTCTTTTGGATAATGAAATTGTTCAACGTCAAATTGGTGAGGTCAATGAAATATTCAAGGATTTCGCAGTACTTGTCCATGAGCAAGGAACAATGATTGGTACGTTAAACAAATTATCTTGTCTTATGATTTGAAGCACCATTTCCGGTATACTTAAAATGTCTCTCTGCTTTATCTGTGACCTGCTAAAAACCGTAATCCATTGCAGAGGACGTCGATTCCAATATTGAGAACTCTTATGCGGCTACTGCACAGGCCAAAACTCAATTAGTGAACGCTGCCAAGTCCCAGAGGACAAATTCATCTCTGGTATTTTTTTTATTTCCAAACTTCTCTGCCATTTAGTTCATTTGATATGTGGTTATACCTAATCGTTTTACTTGCGCTTCTCATGCAGACTTGCTTGCTACTTTTGATTTTTGGTTTCATCTTGCTTGTCGTTGTCATTGTCCTAGCAGCTTGATTGAATCAGTCTGGCCTTTGAAGTTTGTCTAATTATCCTGCAGCTTCCTGCTAATTGTTTCTTTCTTTGGATCGAGTGAGGGTTGGCTTGTGTGATATTATGCGGTGAGAGTTATTTATTGGCTTCTTACAGTATTGTATTATACTTATAGTATAGTGATACTAAATATTAAATTCCCTGGTCTTTTTTATCGATCTTCAAACCTTGAAAACGTTCATTGGAATGCGCCTTGCTATACCCAAAAAAAGACGAAAATACAGGTGATACAGGTAGCCAGAATTCATTTCAGCAAAATGTTTCTTTGAGAAAAAACGTTTAATGTAGGCTTTGAATTAATCTCAGCATAAAAAAACGTGCGCTATATTGCTTATCGTGGTCACGGTGGGCTTAACTCGGTTGAGGACATTATTTTTGTGACGGGTGAGAGGTTTTAGGTTCAGCTGTTGTTATGGCCTCATGGGCTGCGGGTGGGTGTCCGCGATTGACTACTTCCCTTTAAAAGAAAAAATAAGATGAGCAAAAATTTGACCCGACCCGAGTTAATGATAAATAAATTTTAAAAAATATAAAATAAATATAACTAAATATAAAAAAAGTAAAATATGTTTAAAAAAATAACATGTTATAGACATATTATGCCACCCAAAAATAATAGATAACGCATTTGAACGCGTTAAACGACTTAAATCTAATTTTATAGATAATACTAAAATAAAAATATATATATTTGGGTGTACTCTTATATATTTTGATAATTAATTTTATTATTATCTTATTGATATTATTATCATATGATTAGATACATATAAGCCTCATTACTTATACACATAGCCGGTTGGCTCAGTGCAAATATTTTGAAATAGATTCGACTAAAAAGGCAGTGTGGTTCTCTTCAACGTAATTTGCAAGACAAAGTCTGCTTTCTGACCACATTTAGTTTTGAGCTCGAACAAAAAAGGTTGTTGGTTGGTGTTTTAAAGGGGACAATGAAATAGAAATTATTGTCATTTTACTTTACTTGTTGAAAGACTGATATTAGTACAACTGTAAAGAAGAAGTCATATACAATTATTATTATATAATTGTAGGTGCGTTAAGAACGGTTTTCTTTTCTTTCTATCGTGTTTAAGCTCAACGACCTGACCTGTTCAATGATCACAAGTGGCTTAGGTCTTCCGAAAAGAAAGAGAAAAAAATCCGACCTCTAAAAGATGTTTATTAATGAGCTATACTTCTTCAACTCTCTAAAATTTGCAAAACTATAGACCTCAGATAATTAAGGCTCAATTGAATGCATTTAATTTTTTTAGCATTTGTGTTGAGAGTTCATGTTACCACAGACTACAGAGAAGGCTAAGAAAGAGGTAGATAAAAATTTTGCAAAAATATATAAATGATTATTTTTAGAACTTTGACGTGGCTCAATAGGGTATCTATGTCTCAATCTCCTTTGTCCTTAGAGCTTGTTAATCTATAAATATTATAATTTAAACAAAAAAATGTATTAATAACTAAGGATAAGTTCGAATTTGTATATATAAAAATGATCCAAACCCGGCACTAATCCGAACCTAGACAATATTCAGGGGTAAAATATATGATTTTACCATTTCAAATTTAAATATAAACCTCCAAACGTCTCCTACCTGAAAAAAAAAGATTGCAATTTTTAAAATAGGATCGAATATCATATCAAGTATATTTTAATGATATAAAGAAAGTTACTTTGACAACTCCTTAAAATAAAATAAAATAAATTATAATTGAAATTTTGAGTAGAAAAAAATAAAATTTTAAATCTTCCATGATTAGAAGTATGAGATCATATTTAACTTTAAGCTATAATTGTAAAACCCGTGATTCGAGTCAGGGTTTTACGTTACCGAACCAGTCGGTTCGACCGTTGGTTCGAGTCGAGTCAG
>JAURVB010013785.1:0-48648 GCA_033002965.1 Piper betle | reverse complement strand
TCTACATTGCAAGAGTCAAACAGAGGATAAGCAAAGAAGTCATACGAACCTAGATGAGTAGAGCTCTGTATCCTAAGTCAGTGAGCTCAACTTGCGTAACCTAGTACAAAGATAGAACCGAATCAGGATTAGATCACATTGACACGCATATTAAAGCCAAACGTCCATACATGCACATTCATAGAAGACAATTATCGTAATTAGGTGTTTAAATTAAATGTTAAAACATATTAAGTGGCTTAATCCTTGTTTCGGGTTTCATATTCACTTAGTCAGAGTTGTCCAATTCTAGGGTTTTATCAAATGGGTTTACCGGACGATTTATTGTACAAGCCAAACAATGTCCAAATGTGCTGAAATTTAGACCAGTGGGTCCTGACACTCTATGTCTTATGGCTAATTTTTATCAAGGCTGTTCCATGGGCTAATCATGGTGAACAAGGCCCACTAAGGTTAACTTATGGTGCTGGGAAGAGTGTTCTCTGGCCGTGCACCGATTTTGCTATGAGTCGTTCATGACCTTAGAGACTCCTAATGGGCCTGGGTCTATAGGAATGGTTAGAAAACAACTTGGGCCTGATTCAAGAGAAATTTCAGGTCCAAACACTAAGTGGTTGTGCTTGAGGGGACTCAAGAGTGGAAGGTCTTGATTGGGAAGTTATGGTGACCTAACAGGTTTGAGAAATTTATACTCGTGATATACTAGCCCATTGGCTCCCAAATTTGGAAACAATTCTCTGGGACACATCCTATTGTACAGGATGAATTTCATCTAAATCCATCACAATTTGTCTATATTTTCATATTTTACACCCAGACCTAGGGAACTAGTGTTTCGCCTTTCATTCCTGCACAGTCCTGATCATTGACCAAGAAGACACCCTAAATAATTTTTTATTAAACAAAAAAGTAACAAGTTTCTTGTATACAGTTAGGGAGTCCATATATAATTTTATAGATTTTATTAATGTATTTTAGGTTGCTTATTGAGGAGCCCAAATTTAGATCATGGCAACACAGTCACACAAAGCAGCATGCACAATACATAGTGAGGTTTGTTCATACTCTTTAGATGGTTATATTAGGTTTAGTATTTTTAATGGAAAATACTATACATACATAAATACAAAAGCACAAGTATGACTCCAAAATATTACTACATAAGGGAGTAAAAATTGGGTAAAATGACAGCATGGTCACTGGAACCATAAAAGCTGCCAACTCTCATCAAGTTTGGCCTACTTTCATACATTTAGACTCTAAAACAGCAGAAGTTTATAACATTAAACATGTATATCTGTGAGTTTTGAGTGTAACAAGACATAAAACATGCAAAAATGATATCTACACAGTAATATATCATTTTTATAGTGAAATAGTGCAGGGTAGTGATAGCAGTGTATTAGTAAATATACATCTATTTATTTACATGCCCAAATGAGATGATATCAACTCCTTAACACTCCTAACAAGAATATATACATGTTAAAAATACAATAAAAATACAAAACAATCCACAGACATGCAAACAATAGAAACAAATTGCATATATTGGCAAAAATGCAAGCATTACCTCCTAGGGGACCGAGGAGAGGTCTCTTAGGGCTTCCTACACCAAAGCCTATGACCCTAGGTGGTTATGCTAGGCTAGGAGGAGCCTATTGGGACTTGGAAGGGTTTGTAAGGGAGTGGGGATCAAGGGGGAGATGAAGGAAGCAAGAGCCAAAGGGGGAAAATGGTAGAAGCTCGACCTCTACTTATAGACCAAAATGGAGGCTAGAGCGAGGGAGCTAGGCCACGCCTTTGCATTGCGCTCTATTGGTCTAGACTAAGGAAAGCTGGTAAACAAGGCACACAGGTCTTACGATGTGAGCTGAACCACACGCCAACCCAAGTCAACTTCCTGGCACAAAGGCGCTGAGCGCAAGGGAAGGCAAATTCAAAAGTGTGGATGCAAGGCACTTGCCCAACGCCTTTGCACCCAGACTTGAAACCCTAACCCTAAAATTGGCTGGCGGAATGAGCGTTGGGGCAACGTCTATGTGCCAAAAGCAAACATCGCACACCTAGAGTTTTCACCCTAGGGCAGATGGGGCAACCTTGGGAACCACCCACAAATCTCGCAGAGGCTAGGATCGACCGAGAGGGTTCCGAACAAGCAACAAACACACCCTAGACACGTGACGGACTCAGTCCTAACCTCTAATTAGACTCGACTCGACTAAACCAAAATTAAAGGGTTTGGGCACGAAGTGTCCAGGGGGGTACCGAAGCTGAGGGAGGCTAAGACCGAGTAACAACATACTATACCATACTCGAATTACGGCAAGAAAAATCGGACCATACTAACCTGATTAGGTAACAACTGAACCAACTAAATAACCCTTAGGATGACATTACAGGTTTTACAGGGCACGTCCTTATTATACTTCTTAATTGGGTTTTTAATATGAAATTAGGTCAGTTGATGATTAGCAAGTAGGTTTTTGGAGTGAGGTGATGGTGAAAGAGAAATGTAACAAATGTGAGTCTCTAACTCTACGTTGGTTTCTGAATACAAGCCTAGGTGAGATGATGGTGGGGAGGTGGATTATTGAAGTGAAATGACAGCGGAGAAATGTGTATTTGAAGTGATGTAAAAGTAAGGAGGAGGAATGTGAAAAATGTGTGTTTCTTAATGTACTTTTTAAGTAGGTTTTTGAATGCAACATTAGGTGATGTAAAGTGATGGTGGAAAGTAGGTTTTTGATTTGAGGTGAAGGTGGAGGAAAATGAAAAAGGTTTCTTACTGCTCATGAGTATTTGAATCCAAACTTAGGATAAGTGATTGCGGAAAGATGGATTTTTGAAGTGAAATGATTGTGGAAAGATGACTTTTTGAGGTAAGGTGAAGGTATGGGAAGAATGTGAAGACGTTGGATTTCTTATCGTAATTCTTAAGTGGGTTTTTGAATACGAAATTGAGGTTATCGTGGGGACGTGAAGTTTTAAGGTGAAGAAATAGTGGGAGGTGGGTTTTTGAATATGAAATTCAGTGAGGTGATGGTGGGGAGGTAAGGTTTTAAGGTGAAGTGATAGTGGGGGTGGGGGTTTTGAGGTAAGGTATAGGCGGGAGGAGAAAGTGAAAAGTGGGTTTCTTACCGTACTTATATTGAAAGGTTTCTAAACACGAACTTAGATGACATGATAGTGGAGGGTGGGTTTTTGAACAAGAACTTAGGTGAGGCAAAGATCGGCAAAGAATGTACCTCAACTTCTACCTTCTCCACCTTTATCTTCTCCACACAATGAAAAAGCCATGTTTTCACATTTTGACAAAGTAATTTTTTTAATACATTTTTATACATATTTTAAGTTGTTTTTTACTATTTTACTAAACTAGGTCTTTTGTTGTAGGTTTATATTGCCTCTTGATGAAGAGTTAACTTTTTCTCTTTATAAGGATAATTAGTGGAATCCATGTCAACGTGGACCAATAAAAAAGTAGGGCAATTTGGGCAAAATGACAAGGCATGACAAAAATTTTCATAAAAGAATAATCCCCCAAAGAGAGGTTCCAAATGACGGATGCCATATATCTTGTTTGAGATATCAATCTTTTCAAAATAAAAGTTTATCACATACTGAATTGTACTATATAAGATATATTTTATATAGGAATAAATTTGGATATCGTTACCTATAAATTCGATTGGTAACTAATCTATTTATATATGATCATTTCGAATCAAATATAATATATTTGAAAATATTCAGATAAAAACAGGCTAAAGGTGATCTGATATGAATCAAATTTGAATTAGATAATATTTTATAAAATTAATATTTAAATAATAATAATAATATATATTTTTTATTTTCTACATTTTATATTAAAATTTGTATTATTTATATTTTTTATTAGATCATATGAGATAAGAGTTTACTATATATATGGATCAAA
The DNA here is from genome assembly GCA_033002965.1 of Piper betle. Lineage (NCBI taxonomy): Eukaryota > Viridiplantae > Streptophyta > Magnoliopsida > Piperales > Piperaceae > Piper > Piper betle. The sequence continues at coordinate 44,705 of JAURVB010013785.1, read as the reverse complement.
TTTGGACATGGTAGATAAAATGAATGTAAGGTTCAAATATTTTGATTGAGATTCATTACATATATAAGTTACAGTGATATCAAATCTATACCCTTATTTCTGATTCCAACTCATACCCCATTTTTCCCATTACTTATCCTAGCCTATTAGTTTCTTCAATCAATTAATTGTGATTTAACAACTTCCAAAATGCAAACATGTTAAATAGTTTAATTAAAACTCGCAATAGTTACATCCTTGGTCACTTCTAAATTATTATAAGAGACATAGACTTTCCCCAAAACGACGAAGTAGAAATAGCGAAGGAGCAAAATATAGACACCAAGAAAATAATGTGATCTAAAGAACCACTAAGTATACGGAAAGGAGTACACCACTATGAGAAAGATTAAAAATACTACAAAATCTCTCTCCCTCTCTCCCTCTCTCCCTCTCTCCCTCTCTCCCTCTCTCCCTCTCCCCCTTTCCAACCTATGAATCAACATACCTCATCCAAGATTACCTCTTCGGTTCTTCCTCGCAGACCATAACCGATCTCACTCCAAGATTCTCTCCATCTCTCCACCAAAACTTTCCTCTCTAGTACTTCTTCTTCCTCTCTACTACTTCAAATGCCATAATTGATCTTACTTCGAGATTCTCTTGATTTCTCCTCGCTTCCCCAAGACCATCCTGTAAAATCAAATTTTAACTTTAACCAAATTATATAGATGATAAAACCATCATCAATAAAACCTTTCTTCAGATTAAATCATCAAAAAAATAAAATTTAATCACGAAAGCGTACCTGAATCTATAATAACAAAACTATTCTTCACTTTTTTAGGTTTTGATCTTCCAAATTCTACACTGGTTCTTCAAAGCCAGAGTTTCTAAATGATGGAATACCAGAAAAGAAAAACTATGGTGCGAATTCGAGGACCATAACCGTATTTATTCGTATAACCGTATTTATCCTTATCTTTCATAATTTCAATTTAACCCATCATAAATTAGAGATTACGAAATGGTATCTACACATATTTATTCATACTCATCTTAAATATATAGTATATCCACATATTTATCTTAAATATTAATAGCTCATTAACCTTAACTTTATTAGATCAATTTAATTTAAGCCTAAACTTAATTAATAGCATATGATACAATTATATATATGTATATATACGTCCAAAATCTAACAGTCGGACCAGGCAGTGCGGCCGTGGGAAGTTGAGGAAAAGGTAGTGAAATGAGAATAGAAGGGGGTAGGTATATATAGATTTTCCTGACCAATCAGAATCTGCCATGTTTCAAATGACTGGACGCCATGCAGTTAAGTTGGTGACACCTGGAAATGACTGGACGATATGTATGCCGACGTGGGAGTGACGTTGTAAAACACCTTGGAAAGCTGTGATGAGCACAACAAAAGTCTGAAACAGGCTTGAAGCCAAAATATGATGCCATGCACGTGAAAGGAGGCAAAAGGATAAAATACTCAAAACCAATAGAAACTTACACAAAATCCAAACGAAGTGCAACAAGACCAAAATTGCCAGGTTGAAAGGAAGATGATCGAATTTCAAGTGCATGCAATGCCAAACCTAAAACCCACCCACCCCAGCATGCTAAACGGATCGAATTGGATCACACAGAGTTTTTGTAAATTTGGATTGGAATATAGTAAATGAAATAGATGTAGTCTTAAGATCTGGATTCATATTCAAATTTTTAGATTCGAGTCGAATATAGATATAACTATATTTGATCTATATATGACCCGAACTCAACCCTACTTTAGATTCCAATTTTAAGCCAAGTAAGACTCTACTTCAAAAAAAAATAACAATTTTGCCAAATCAAAAGTCCACTTGACTAGATGTTAGGTGAAATAAATAAGCCCGTTATGAAAATAAGGTTAAGGTGAAATAAATAAGCCCGTTATGAAAATAAGGTTAAGGCGAAATAAGCATATTGTTGGATTTAATATGTCTGTTGGTCTTTCTTAGTTGATCAATTTAAATAAAACTCTCAAGCGAGTTTACAATCTATAAATAATATTACTCTTGGTCAATGTAACTTTCAAGTAGATTTATATTTGGCCCTGTTTTTAATTTATGAATACGGGTTGTATATTCTTTTTGAATAAAGAAATTAATTAGTCTTTAGGATTTTATCATCATGAATCATCCTGGTGATCTCAATAACCAAATCAAATTAAATTAAGATCAGGGACCTCAATTTGTCATCAAGACCTAAATCAAAGCTAGCGACCTTGATCTACCCCAATCGACAGAGATTAAGATTGGTGCCCTTAATCCTTGCCAAAGTTTTGATAAAGTTTGACACAATTTTGTCCTAAAATCATCACAAACCCTATCACTAAACAAGCCCTCCTGCTCATAGTCCCCCAACAAATCTTGACCAGACAAGGCACTCATGGATTATAGACCATAGTTGCAAAAATCGGAATTGGAATCGGAATCGATTTTTGAGGGAGTCACTAAATCGGATTAAATCGGTTAGGAATCAGTTTAATTGAATCGGTCCAAATCAGTCCTATACAAAAATTTTAACTTAGTCAAAATTAGTGAATTATTAGTTATAGAATATGTCATTTTGATATTATGGTATATATTATCTTTTATAGTATTTTTTCATATTTTTTGGATTTTTTTTGAATTATTTAGAGTTAGTTATTATTTTTGACTCGAGTCAGATTCAAATCAAATTTTAATTATGAAAATGCTACGACTATTTTTTATTTCTTTCCCCTATTCTCTCTCACACTTGCCGCCCTCCTTCCCTCGTCATTGCCACTGTCGCGCCCCGCCTCCCCCGCCAACCTTGTCCCATCCCTCCCTGCCACCACTGCACCGCCCTACCCTGCCGGCCCTACACCCTGCGCCCCCCGCCCCACACCGCCACCCCTTCCCCGCCGGCCCGATTGTCCACCGCCACCCCCTTTCGCACCGGCCCGATCGTCCACCGCCCACCCCCTTCCGCCCCTCCAGATCCTCTCCCCCTTGCCCCCCATTGCCCAATTACCGCCCCATCCTCCCCCCACCCAGTATATTACTGCCGTCCAATTAATTGGACCATCTTAGAATCAGCTCGAATCGGCCAATTAATGGACCAATTCGCACAAAGACAGATTTAGCTGATTTTTTGAATTGGAAATCCTTCAATCAAATTTAAATCGGCCAATTCCAAATAGAATCGGCCGATGTTTACAACTCAGCTATAGACAAGCTCACAAGAGTGGGAACAGGCCCTCGCACTGGACCTAAAATAGAAACTAAAAAACAAAACCTTCGCATAAAAAGGAGGAAGCACGACAAACATTGTAGAAAAGATGTCTTCAACCTGGTTGTACAAATATTCAGATCTGAAAATGAAAATGAAAATCACAATGTAGGCGGAAGAGCTTGACACCCACATCCTCTTTCATCATCACTTTCCATAAACGTCGCACATTCATAATTTCTAAAACAAAAAGCGCTAAAAGTCCTACATCACATACGAGATTCAAATCTAAATCTCAAAGTGATTCGTATGAGAAGACTTTTCCAAGGGAAAGCTATTTTTTCATTCACAATCTACATTTGCATTCCCCAAGAGTTTTTCAGACCAGCATGCCAGCTTACAAAATAGAGTTGCTAAATTCATCCTTCAAATGCCACTTAAAAACAGGCCATAGTTATACACATTCACATTAGGATAAAAACCATGAGGTTGCTAGAGTCGCATGCTAAATTTTCGCTGGACAACAGGTCTATAGAAGTGACACCACTGAGTGCATTATAGATGAGTTGGACGAGATAGCATACTTTTTGTATTGGGGTTATGAGGATGTTTAGTCATGCTCGTACTCGTTGCATGGCTTGTCAATGTTGAAGATGACTCATTGGAGGGTACATCACGCGAATTGGAAGCTTCGGTTCCATTGATTGATAGCATTTTTGACTGATGGCAGCTAAGAAGGTTGGCCTCCGGGGTGGAGGCATTTGAAAGAATACCAACAAGTAGATCTTTCTTGGAACTTTCATCAGAAAATTGAAAAGAACCCATTATGTTTGACCTTCCGTCGTTTGGAAATGGAATTATGTTTCTTTTCCTGGCATATGAGGCTTCAGTTTCAGCATTTATTGCCCTTTTGTTGCCACGGGAGAATTGGGGCCGAGGCTCTGATGATACACCACAAAGAATCAAATTACTATGGACCTTAGAGAACAAGAAAGATTGGAAAGATCTGCCACGGTAACATGATCAATATGCTCATGATAGACTATCAAGCCACAAGCAAAGAGAGGTTTGGGTTCTTCATAAGAGTCCAACGCCTGTTTAATTTGTGATAATCATCACTTTGTCCTCATTTTACTTATTCTTTTTTCTTTAGCAAGTTGTGTCAATAGTCCACAAAACCATTTTATTATAAATTCATTTTGAACAAAGAACTGTAATATCAAATCTCTTCTAATTATCAAAATGAAAAATCTCAACTCGCTTCCCTCATAACTAAATCGCCCTTCATTTCCATAAAAAACTTCACAGTACTCTCTGCACAACATTTCATAACCTGCATCCTCCCTAGCGTGCTTTAATGATCCATCTGGACTTCCTTGTCAACCATCTCGGTAGTTTTACATTTTTTATAGACTATATCCTACATTACAGGGTCTAAAATCCTAAACCTTTTAGTATCATTCAAGCATGTCTTCATAAAATTTTACAATGACAGTTAAAAACAAGCTTTGACTAATCATGCCCGAGCTTCAAAGAAAAATACTTAAACAAGAGAAAAGTCAACATTGAAGCGATAAAACTGGAGAACTAGCATGATTTAACACATTTTCCAGACATGCAGCAGCTCCAAAACAAAATGAATATTTATTAATAAGCAGTGAACTACTCCAGAACAGAGCATGCACTCTAAAAAGAATGATAAAGAACCTGTAAAATCATGGTCTTGGTTGTGACTAGCTGAAATTCGCAAGTTCTGTGCACTATAATCTGTTTTCTTTCTTTCAGCATCCTGAAAAACATGTAATATCTACAAGTCAGCCATTAGAACATAAAGTATTTCATTTGAAATATATAAACTGTTGCAGACCTTGTTTTGCTGATAGTGTTCAATCCATTTCGATTTTGCAAAACTGGATAAAAGAAGCCTCCTCAAAATTCTATATTTCGTATTGGCAATTCCCATGCAGGGCATTTCAAAGATTCCCTCCCTAAGAAGCTGCTGGAAGGATGACAAGGTCTCTAGAAAATGATGACTTTCGAACATGCTTTTGAGGCTGTAAAGCAGAAGACTTCCCACAATCATTAGTGAAATGTATAATACTGAATACCCATTGCTAAAATGCTGCAAATATTCCCAACGTTCCATTTCATTCATGAGAAATAAAGTAACGATCTAGGCAACAGATTCCACCAGGAACCTGATGAATATCAAAACTTTATCTGAGCTCCCCATGAGAGTATATCAGGAAATACAAAGGACACTTTGAGAAAGCATTGTTAATGTTCTTTTTTGTCAAATTACATAATGAAAACTCATTTGCACGGCTCTTAGTGTTAACTAATCTACCATTTGTAATATCACATCACCTTACCAGCAGAAAGGAGATATCAAAAAATAGATAACTGACCTAGAAGGTAGATTAGCCACATCTGAAGAAGGTAAATGCTTCATGAGTTGGTGTTGTTCTTCATTGTTCAAATGTCTTAAGAACTCATCATGGTTAACAATAACCTAATCAAGCAGAAACGATAAACATGTAAGTCACCCAAGCAGCACACAGCCGAGTATCACACAGGCTTGGTATTTATCTAAATACATCCAAGCAAGCATTGAGACCTAAATGAAGTTCTTACTCTTAAATCAACAGATACCAAAGGGGAATTGCTGCTCAGCACAGCTAGTTTTTCTTCAGGCAAATTATCCCTGTAATAGTAACAATGATCAAAACCACACCTCAAATGACACTAGATAATCTTCTTCTTTTTCATAGATATGAAGCTTAGATTCATTCATTAATTTCCTGATTATGTTATATTATTAGTGCGTACTTACGCAAGAATATTGTTGGAATGGGACTGTACCAGTCTTACATGAGCTCAAATGTTATGCTTCATTATATCTTGCAGCCATATGAACACTCATAAAGAAAAGTGCATAGTTGACATAATTGGCAATAGAGCAGTTCTGGCCTCAAGCATATATAAATGACGTAAAATTAGCACTTAGTTCAGTGGTATAATCAGAATTTGAGCAGTCATCATGTAGCTAACGAAAGAAATAAGCAAATCAAAGATGAATGCCCTTCATTCAGCATATTAAAAGGTCAAACCCTTTTTCTTGGCCTGCAAAATATCAACAGTTTTTTTCTTGTATGAATTATTTGTTGTGCTAGCTCCATAAATTATATGTCTCAATTAAAATTAAAAACCAAATAGATATTTATGTCCTTAGTTTATGAAAAGTTGAACCCTAAGTTGCTTAGCATTTTTTGGACAAATAGGTTGCAGCTACTACCATCTGAAACTAGGTGGTGGATGATTATGATGATCAGTTGCAACTATGACTGATATACTCCTAGGCTACCATGCAGATAATCAAGAAAAGCGAGAAATACCTTCTCATACTATCTTGCCCCATTTCGAAATTAAGATTCTTAACCTTTCTCTCTTCAACAAATGGAGCATTTATACCCTTGCGTTGAAGGTTGGCTAAATCTTGTGATCCTCCTACATGGGTCTTTGTCACAGTCTGACTTTTGCTATAAACAGAAGAACTTGCATCGGATTCCTCTTGAAAATTTGAATTTATGTACTTAATCAGACAAGCTCCATGGCCAATCTCAAATGTGTCTAGAGGACTTCCACTTTCAAATAGCAAATCTTCTTCAGAGGGCGACGAGAATTGAGATGACAGTTGCTGCTCTTGCAAAACATTGCATAAGTCTTTTGCCAGCTTTTCTACAGAAGACGGTTTCCTTGAACAAGTCCTTTTTTTGGAGGGCACAAGTGTGTCCCAGACAACAGATTGAGCAGTACCTGTTTATCAGAAGTATGAGATAGAGGTTAATGGATACAATAAACTAAAGAACCAAATCCTACCTTCTAGAAAAAAATATGAATAATGTTTCATATTGTATGAAAGATTAAGAAATGAATAACAAGACCAAACAAAAAGGGTGATGAGAAGTTACATTGCCTTGAGGCATAATTGGAAAATGCATAGTCTATTCCGCAGTACATCAAATAATGACTGTTATGCAAATAATGACAAACAAATTTATGTTTGATACTGCAGCAAAAACTAACGCATTTTGTACAAATTAATCAGTTTTATAAGGTTGTTATCGTGTTAAGAGAACAAACGTAATATGCTCTTGTTATTCCCGTATCTCTAAGGAATGACTAACTAATATGTTTAGATGTTCCAAGAGTGTATATAAACCATACAATACAATGTCACTTTTGCTGGAAATCCATATTCATCCCCCTTTGTTTCTTAAGTTCATTTTCATCCCCCTTTTATCACTATAGTGATGTATATAATACTTCCTAGAGCTGCATGTATTGGACTTCAGACTCTTAACTAAACCGTCAAACAACAAGAAGGGCCATTTAAACACATGAAAACATTCATACCTGTCATGTCACTGGCATCAACATTGCAGATGTATGCACAGCTTTCAGAATACGAGACTGCTGAATTCGTGCTCGACCTATTACTTAAATCTTCCTCCAAAATTTGCTTAAAATTTTGATCAGTTTGTGAAGTTAATTCGCCACTGGCTTCCACACTAGCTTCAAGACTCTCACTTTTCTTTGATTTTGGTCCTCTCTTGGAGAGAATTGTTTTCGGTTTGGAAATTTTGGAATCCTCAGGTTTAACAAAGTCAATGCGAGCATGAATAGGAATATAGTTTGCAAGAGAACCTTTAGTTCTCCATCTGGATCCACAGGCATTGCACAGTATTGGTTTTTCTGGTGGTCCATTTCTCCATAGAGGAGTGCCTGTTGAACTTCAACAGTTAAATATGACGTCCGCAGCTGGAAAGTCGATCAAACAAAAAGTAAAAAGAAACTTGGGTACACTTCAAATACCACAACTACTCCATAACTAGACAGACATTAAATCTAGCACCAAAATGCAAATCCCCTGTTCTTGGTGGGACGAGAGAGGACTAAATGCAATACATGCCATATATTACAAAATCTTTTGAACCTATCTGTTATTTGAAATGGAAACATTGATAAAGACTAATTTCATCCTCCATAATCTTTATTGCCTGTCATTATTCTTAAAACTTAATTTAGTGCATCTTAAGCATTCATATGAAATGAATGAACAGTTGTAGCTTTAGAACTTTGAGGAAGTGCCAATACTTCTAATTGGTATTTCCTAACAGTCAAAATTATTTTAAAAACTGATTGCAAGATATCTTCTAGTTGATGTCTCCTACTGTAATAGTAGGTTCTTGATAGCACCGGTAGTAGTTCATTCACGAATAACTTATACAAGGCTAGCTTTGGTTGATCTGACCACCTTAAACAGGCAGCATTGCATTGTGTTATTGATCATTGCACACCAAAAATATTAGATTAAGCAACACACAAGAAAAAAATTGCAGATTGTGACAACAAGCTTAACAACTCACATAATTATGCAAAAAATCAATGAGTAGACTTGGATTTTAATATCTTATGGAATTCATCAAATCACAAACAGTTTCGAAGCACACGAGTGCTTATTGATATGATGACAAATCAACTTTTACACTTCCTACAAACTGAAATGAACTAACTTTTAATTATTTTTCTATTATGCTGATTCCCAATTAAAATGAATGGTCACCTTGTACATCAAGCAAACATAGAGAAACATTAAAAATGAACCATGAATGTTATAAAGACCACAAAAAAATATGAGCAAAGACTCACTGGTAATTCCACAATGATAGCAAGGTCCTTGCTTGCCCATGCTTCGCCTCCCTCAAACTCCCAACAAATTCACCAAAAAACTATAAAAAAAAATCAACTTTTAAGCAAATTTAGTTCCTTTTCTGCACAAAGTCACCCAAAATTCAACATCTTAATCATTTTTTACGCAGCAAACAGCCGCCTCAAGATCGGATGCAACCAAATCCGGTTCCGGAACCAAAAATGGGACCTTTACAGCCTCGTTTTGCTACAGAAAAATCTCAAAAAATTTCAAAAAAAAAGGATGATTCAGAGATTGAGACTGGTGATGCAACTCTGAATCCTCTCAACGAAATTGCGAGGAGAAATCATGGAGGAAAAACGTGGAGGTTGGGGAGAATAGAAACTGGAATCCTTATGTCTCCTCCCACCTCTTGTTTGAGTTTTTATACCAAAAAAAAAGAAAAAAATATTTTAAAAAATCAAAGAATAGTTTAAAACAAATGTGAGCTTTGTTTACTTCCATTATTTACATTTCAATAACAACTTTCTTTTTTTTCATTGATATTACCCTTATATTATTATTAACCCCTTTATTAGTGGTTGATATTTATTAAAAATGATATAATTTACTTAATAATATAAAGAATAATTACACTTGACACTAAAGAATTAATATCCTTTGATTAGTGATTATCAATAATATTTAAGAATGAAAATTGGATGCAAGGTGTAAGCTCTAAATTTTGTGTTGTAAACTTCAATAATATTGAAAACCGATAATCCACATGCAAAGATTTTTCGAATGCTTACATATTAGCATTTGATCTTATGATTTTGTTATACTCAAAGTTTTAATGGTGAAAAAGATTGATACAATTTTTATAACCGATAATTTTTAATTATGATTTATATATATTAAATTATTATAGTCTATCTTATTATTTAATAATAATTATAATTCCTTTAAATAGTCAATGTTTACATGTAAATATTTTTAAGTACGTCTTAAATTTTTCTTAGTCAGACTAACTCTTATTATGTTGTTTTTTGAGTTTTTGAACTTAACTTTTAGGGTTTCTTCGATAGATCTTTCTTTATATAATATTTTCAAAATTTTTCAAATGTATTCAAAAATAAATTCATTTGTTTTTAAATTTAGAATCTTGAGGCCTTGATTTGATAAGCATATTTAAGAAAATAAGAAAATTACATCTTCAATTGCATGCTGCTTTGAAAAGGAGAATGTTAGATAAATAGTTCGGAAATACAACTCTATTACTTATATTTGCCAATGGAATAAACTATGAAAAATGCCTCGCATTGCTGATTATTCAACAACAGGGCCTATAAAAATACTACTTAGTCTCATATTTCCATAAAAAAACAATAAAGAATGTTAAATATATACCGTAAAATTTTGACTTTTGATATATAAATGTGATAAAGCAATCTTCTTTTCATGTGAGTAGGATTGCAAACAATGAGAACCCTTTGATAATGCCTAAAAAATCTTATTTGCTGGGTCATATATCTTTTACATATAAAAATTATGAAATTAGATTTGTTAATGGTTACATTTTTCAAACTCGATTTGAACTAATAAGTAAGCCGCCTGGATTTGTTGGAACACTTGCTACGACATATTCTACAACAAAAATTATATATGTATCTGTTTTATTTACAATCATAATTAAAGAAAGAAATATCAAATGTTTTGGGAGCTTTTTTAAAAAAAATATTTTAAATAGGGGTGTTAATCGAGTGAGCAAGCCGGGCTCAATTTATGTTCGAACTCGGCTCGAATACTTTGAAACTCGTTTGAACTCGACTCGAGATCGAACGAGTTTTGAACATGCGTGCTCAAGTTCGACTCGAATATCTTTTATGTGTTCAAGCTCGACTCGAGCTCGAATACGCTTAAACTATTTAATTTTCTTAACCTTGAATCCAGCTTGTTCGTGAGCTCGAAATCGGCTCGATTAAAAGTTAAAACCTTGAGGTTATCAACTTGAATATTTACCATCTCAACTATCTCACTTCTTTGTTATTATATTGTATTTATATATATTTATATATATATAATATAAAAATTATATTATTATATAATTTTATCGAGTCAAGTCGAACACGACCTTACTCAAGCTTGGCTCTGTAAGATTCGAGTTCAAGATCGAGCATTTAAATGTCGAGTTTTAAGTCGAGTCAAGCCGAGCCGAACACTAAATGCTCACAAGTTGGCTCGTTCAATTAGCAACCTTAATTTTAGGATATAAATAGAAAAGGAACATATCTATTATAATTTAATGTATATAATACAAAGGTATGTATGTATTCTAGGTATTTGCCCATCTTTCTTTTTCGTGTATGCGGAATGTCACGTGTGGACTTTTTTACATATGTGGGCTCAAAGTTACCAATTCGCCACATCTGAGATAAACCCCAAATCAATTTCCAAATTAGAGACCTAGGATAATTTTAGGGCACAAATGCCCTTGATTGGGGCTGGGTTAGATGGCATTTTTTTTATTATCATCGGTTGGGCTAGTTGAAAGAATTTTAAAAGCCAGGCCGGGCAAGAGACGAATAACACATGCTAACCGGTTTGCGTGGGCTTGCTACAAAATCATCTTCATCCCTCGGATGGGTGCACCGTTGGAGACGGCCATACCATACGCACTCTGTAACACCCCAAATCCGGTCCACACTCGTGAACCGAACCGGCATGTTACAGGCCCCGATTAGGTCGGCTAACCCGAACCTAACTCATGCGGATCCAATCTCGGCGTCTTAAGATGAAGATACGACTCGCAATGCATTGATGAATATACAACCCTAACGTGGTACTACATGAATGACATGCAATTTAAGCACACACCAATACCATTACGATTAAACTCAATAAAAATTCTAAAATAAAACAGACAGAATTTCCCCTAAAAGTGCAATTAGGATCCACCCTGTCAAAACAATACATACCAATATATATGCATATATCAATAATTTTAATCACACATAATCTAATATACTGTATATTCATTATAGAACTTGGGCCATACTTCTGCTGCGCACTCTGATCACATCTCACCTCTTATCATCATATCTTAGCTTTTCATCATGTCATAACATTATCTCGTTGCGTTTAATCATATCCTATCATGTCTTAGTATTTCACATCATTCACAATATGATAGCATCATCAATAAAATATAAACACTCAATCGACTAACATGTGTGCAAGTGACAACAATGCTCCTCCGTCCAAGCTGGCTCCTTCAACTCGTGATTATTACCTACATATAGTATAAAAACACGTCAGTAACAAGTGTTACTGGTCCGGAAAATAAAATAACTATAACAAGCTGGCTATGAGAGCAAACTCTCATATGAAAGAAAACATCATACTCCACGTGAACACTCTGAAGGGCACTACTGAGGAGCCACTGGGCTGCAGACCCGGTAGCATCCCGAACTTACTGATCTGCTGCTGGTACTGTGCCGCTCTCGGCACTTCTTTTTCAGTACTTCTCGTGAAACTTTATCCTAAGCCCTCTCCTTACCTCCATATTTCTCCTGGCCTTGAGCACGAAGGCCGAGTACTCTCAGGCAGTCGCCTTTAGTACCCTTTGAACCACAAGTCCGGACATGCGCTGTACTAAACAGTACCCGTAAACCTCCACGTTCTCCGGGTGTGAGGAACTCAAACGCGGAGTTGTCAGGATCCCTCGGGAATGGAACAGTCCGCTGGCACTAATCCAGAGCCCGCTTTGACTGTCACGGCATCCTCTGCATGGTACGTGCAGTCGATTTCTCCATCTCTCGTCTCACTAGAAATGCGAAAACTATATATATATATGGGCTTGGGTAGGGATTTATATAATAGGCCCGAAGGCAACTTGTGGTGGATCTTGTTTTCGAAATCAACCTCGAGGGATCTCATCCTCGAGGGGTTATTAATCCGGAAAATGTTCGGTTAAATGGCCCGAGTTAAGTGGGATCCGATAAAACGCCACTTAACCCGTCCTGCAGGCAATAAATTAAACATACAATAGAAAGAGTAAATCAGAGACGAGTCCTAAACGGACCTGGTAGAAGCTCCAAGCGGGTCATCGCGCCTAGGCGGCGAGCTCCTACTCCGTACCTACACATCAAAACTAAATACTAACGCCCTCTAACTACATGATGCATCAAAATCAATGAATACCACACACGACATAATAATCATCCATCATAGTCAAATAATCATGAAAGAGAATAATCATAACTCAAACTATTCATACTATATTTTATTCTGTTTTTCTAAATTACATCATGATCACTTATCATGCTCCAACTCATTTTATCTCATTAGCTCACTTACTATTCAATTACAATTCCTCAAATCATACAATCATTACTTCATCAGAAATTAGGCACTATCATGATAAATAATCGGTCCATGCTACCATGCTATGCTAATAATCATCAATTTAAATAATCAAATTGGAGGTAATTATACCTCTCGTCGTCGACAATCGGCGACGGCTAGGGTTCCGTCGCGCGTCTCGGAGCTCAAATTCGGCGCTCATCGGCGTCCGAAGCTCGATCGGGCTCCACCGGGTGAGCCCCACGGAAGATCCGGTGAATTCCGGCGAATTCCAGAAATTCCGATTTTCCGGCGGTTTTCCGGCAGCTACTGGCGGTTTTCCGGCGACTTCCGGTGGTTTTCCGGCGACAATTGCCGGTGGTATCTACTAGCTGGATAGGGGTCATGTAGGGTACCATTGGAACCGGCTCGGCGAGCCCGACTCATCTACAAGGTCGATGAGGCCAACGGAGGTGGCGGCTCGCCGGAAAATGCATAAAATAGAGGCCGGCCGTGGTGGTGTGGAGATCCGGCCGGGATGGGTGGCGCTGGCCTCCGTTCCGGTCGGGGAGGGTCACTGGGTGGTCGCTGGTGCTGAGGCGACCACCTGATCGTGGCGGCGACGGTCGCCGGCGGCGAAATCGACGACGCGACCAAAACTTAGCCGCGGCGCTACGCACGGCGATTCTGGCGTCACGGCGGCCCGATTGGGGCCGGACCTGGTCGGGGCAGCATGGCGACGCCGTGGCTGGGCTGGGCGGCGTCGATCGACGGCCAGGCGGCGTCGGCAGTGGCGGCGGTGGCGCGCGAACAGGGGCGGCGCGATGGTTAGGGTTTGGGCGTGGGGGAGAAAAGGTCGGGGGTGGAGAAGAAAGGGTTGGGTGGCAATTTCGTAAATAAGACTTGACTCGTCTCCGGCTCGAGTCAAGTATAATAACTAAGTCGTATTAAATCCTAAAAAAATTCATAAAAATCGGGAAAAATCCTGTAAAATCAAATAACACCAAAACATCATAATGATATGCTCTAAAACTATCAACCCACCCAAAATGCCCGTAACGCGTCCTAACGCGGTAAACGGCCTAAAACTAATTCCACGATCCACTATATATAAAAATAATAAAAAATGACTGGCATACTCTCATATATCTGATAACTCATTCTGTTCTGCTGTGTTCATGACGTTATCATCATATACTTGGGTACGCATGACCCTCATAGCTCATACACGCGACTGGCATCGGCTCGGTACACGTGTCCTGAAACTGACTCAACTCGAAAAAATAACGGTCGACCCGACCGGTTCTGAATATAAAACCCTAACTCGAATCGTGGGTTTTACACACTCCCTATATGTGGCTACGGAGTAAATTTCTAAAGCAAAGATGATAGAGCTGAATGTAACCATTTTTATCAAGGATAGTACGAGATGTAACTAAGCAAGATGTATGTGGGAGATGGGCGGGCCATATATTGGCTGAAACAAACAATTATAACATTAAAGAACAGCTCCCCCATATAAGTTGGCGGAATATTTAGAAGAAAAATATGTGAATAAATATATTTACATATTATATATATTTGTGCACATAGTTTATATATGTTGTAAATAATGTGCACATAATTTAATACATTGGACAACACTTTGCCTCAGTGTCTAGATGGATAACTCTCAAACATGACACTGGTCCCAAAAATGTAGGGAAGCCTCACTACTTATGACACCGTCTTTCGGAGGCTGAAGCCGAATAAACCTCGGAGGTATCGACCGCTCCCAAATATATAGTGTCCTCTTACTCCTTTATTTTAGTGACTTTTAAAAGGCTTTAATATACGAGATATATATATATATATATATATATATATATATATATATATCCAACGTGGAGCGTAGTAACACAAATATGTCCCTAGGAGGGCGAAGGCAAATAACTATTAGACGTGTCAACCGCTACCCAAAACATAGTGTTACCTTACCCCTTATTTATGAGATTTTTAAAAGGGTTTAATATATGGTTGTTACATTTTATTTTTCAAACATGGAGAGTAACGTCACAAAGGCGTCCCTGGTAAGCCGAAGCCAACGAACCTTGAACGTGTCGATCACTCCCTAATATGTAGTGTCACTTTCCCCTTAATATTCACGAATTTTAAAAGAGAATATAATATACAATTTTTATAATTTATTTTTTAGATGTGAAGTATAGTGTCACGAAGGCGTCGTTGAGAAGCCAAAGCCAAACAACCGTTAGACATGTCAATCGCTCTTCATAGCATAGTGCCACCTTACTCCTTATTTTCACGAATTTTAAAAAGGTTTAATATATGATTATTGTGTGTTTTTTTTCAAACGTAAAGTATATTATCATGAAAATATCTCTAGGAGGTTAAAATAGGATACACGTTGGGCGTATCGGCCGCTCCCCAAATTGTAGTGACTTCTTACCCACAACATAGTAACTTGATAATTATGGTCACATTGCCCTTTATTGTTGCCCTAATTCTCCATGTGCAGTTCTGTAGGGCATCTTTGGGGCCCAACTTTTTCAAAAAAATTTCAACTAGCCCAGCTGATGGTAAGAAAAAAATGCCACCAACCCGGCCCCAAGCAAGGGCATTTGTGCCCAAAAATTAGTTTAGGGCTCCGATTTGAAATTAATTTGGGTTTTGTGCCGGATGTGGTAATTGGCAACTGTGGGAGTCCCACATGTAAAAAACTGCCGCGCGTGGGAGTAGATATTGAAGTCGATGACCACCGATGTAAAATAACAGAAGAAAGAGCCAAACTAAGCTCTCCAACCAGAGACAGATATTCATGTTTTTCTGAAACGGCATGATTCAAGCCCTGATCTTAGGAATCATGAAGCCATCTTCCTAGTCTTGTTGATTGCCACGTGTGCTTGTCATGTTAAATAAAATTAAGCCAATAAAAAATTAACCCAATTGTTGTTTGTTAGTTTTGTATTATATCTAAAATTTTAAATATCGTACCAATAACCAGAATCATAATTAATATATTACGGGCATATTTAATTTAATAGAGTCAAATTATAAATAAATTATTTTGTTAGACATTGAAATTATTTTTTATGACCAAATAAGCAAAAATGTTTTGATCACAAATACCTTTTTTAATTACCAAACGCCTTTTCTAACGTTACAAGTAGCCAATTAAGATTAGTCCAAATTTAATGTAGCACATGATGATCAGATGCTATGATAGTAAATATTTGTGAAAAAATTTTAAGTCTTTCGTCACTTAATTTTCTGGGTTCTATTGTGTCATCATTTAAATAAATGTCACAGCAAGAAAACCTAACAAATTTTTTGCCATGCAAGATTTTTATATATTTGTTGAAGGGAAGATAAGATATTGTTCAAACTTTCATGCTGCAAATATTGTTCTCAAAACCATTAACTCATGCACAATAGGGATCCAATTCCAACCTTCTTCAAATCCTTGTCAAAGTCTTAATCTTATCACTACTCAAACTAAAAATCTCAACCATGGCCCCATACAAGTTACATAATTGAATATCATATTCAGGATTGATAATATCCTTTTTTTTTAAAAAAATCTCTTTGATTTTTCTACTGTTCAATTTAATTGTCACATAGACCTGTGCAAGGTCTTGGCAATGTGTGATCTAATTTGTGGAAATGGATGTAAGCATTTGGGTACATGAGTTTTCTTAACTATGACAGCAATGAGGGACCCAAATGGGAGTTGGTCAAATTAAATTGGTGTGGGCTTTGTCATGGTGCCACACGTCAAAAAATTATAAATAATTCTTTTCCAATTATAAATAATATATAATTATATTTTTCTGTTTGGTCTGAAATGATTATGGATCGGATATCTTAACTGCCATCCAAATATAACCTCATAAAAATTATAAATAATATATTTTTTTCTATAAAATGTGAGAAAAAATTACTAAAAGTTATTTTTTTAAGATTTCAAGGAAGGCATTTTATAAAATATCACATGCATATATTAGATATGGATCTGATTCAAATATTTTTAGATATATAATACACCTAAATAATATAAACCCGTATCCGATCGAAAATAATTCATGTTAGATATAAACTATAAACTGGTCGGATAGAGATTGAATTCACCAAACCCATCCCTATCTTTGGTCAATACCTACAATCTTCCAAGTACAACCAATAACTTGTTGCTTGTTTATGTTGAAAAGAGGATCTTTAAGTTTTTACCATGCTTGTTGAATTATGCTATTCTAGTATTAACTTTTTACCATGCTTGTTAAATTATGCTATTCTAGTATTGGTGATCCCCGCCTTGGAAAAAGCTAGAGATTCCTTTGGGAAGGGCGTTTGCTAACTTCTCCCTAGTATATGAACTAGCAACATTTAATCATTTTTTGTCAATACCAACTCCACGGGACCATTTTCTGTCTAAATTTGAAGTCAATTTTAAGGGACAAGTGATCAATAATGTAAATAGAAGGTTGACTTAAACGTCTCTATGGAAGTTTTTTTGTTGGTGATTTTGTTTTGCTAGGTTTATTGGTCTTTTATTTGTAAATTTGGGTATATGTCTAATTGGTTTTGTGCATTTTGTGGAGGAAATAAAATTGCTTGGCATTCTTTAAAAAAGGTTCAAAATAAAAATTAGGGCAAAATTTGTCAATATGATACAATTATTAGGAGACTCAAATGCCCATTACAACCAAGTATTGATGGGCCTTGCTAATGGGCTTGACAAATTACAACGTATTAAGAAAGCCTATGCCCTCTAAATGACCCATTGGGCTTGAAAATCCCATATTATGTTCACGTTGCCGATTATTATCGATACAATTACAAGGCTAATTTTTCTAAATGAAAGCTCGGTACGTTCAGCCAGCTGCCTGCCAACAAGTCGGGCCAGCTTGGCCTGCACATCTTAGGGAGATGACCTAGGTGATCCTATCAAAGTAAACCATAATATAAAATATTTGTTGCCCGGGAAAAAAAATATAATATATATTTTTTAATTTTGCCGAACTCAAATTTGAACAAAACAAAAGATAGATAATGTCAAGAAGAATATTTAAATACATGAATATTTATGATCACATGAATCTTAAATTATGATCCATATCCCTAACCCTTAAACCCTTTTCCTAATAAGGTGGTAGAATAAGAAGTGGTAATTTTACGCTGATCCATCCTAAATCCTAATGACACGGAAGTGGTAATTTTACGTCAATCCGACCTAAATCCTACTGACACGGTTTGATAAAACAAATAAAAAAAAAGAAGTTTATTACACACGAATAAATGGCTTTAATCACAGGCATTAACTTGCAAAGTTCAAGAGGTTGAATTCAATGCCAGAATGAAGCAACTCTATTTTGAGAGAGCTATACCAGCAGAAATAGAACATTAGAGATCAAAAGCACATTTGCACAAAGATCAAATATTTTCCCATAATTCCAGTGAATCACTACCTGAGAAGAAGTGCATAAGAAGGCATGTCTTCTAAGCGTGTAACATCTTCAAGCAACAGCTCCCTCTCTAACCGGCGTCGAGTTGATTTCATTACGACCTGGGCATACATGAAAAGGAATAGCAAGTAAGAGACGTTACTACATCAAAAAAGAAATGAATCAAACTTCAAATCTAAAAAAGAAGATGGTCAACTGCACATTAAAATCCATGTATGACGCATGCATTGCAAGCCATTGTTGATCCATCAGCTTGAATGTGATGCAATATAGAAGATCGAAAGCTGACTTGTTTTCTGCATATTATGATCGGAGTTAGGTTTAATGGGAAGAACAAGTCACAATACTATAAACAATTATAGAACACAATCTAACGCTCTCAACTATCAACAATACAAGCATTCATTCTACTGAAAATGAATGTGAGTAAAAAGGAGTAGATTCAACAACACATCAGAAGCCAAAAATGAGCATAAAATTTTCAAGAAGCAAAAAGTGACTTATCACAATTCTGAGTATTGGTGCATTAGCAAAATGCATTTGACCTACCTGAAAGGAGCTTGAGAAAAATTGCTCCTACCATTGTTCTCGGTCTGACTGCAACAAGAAAACAAAATTGAGGCAAAAGAAATAATAAACTTCCTAATCCCAGTCGACGATTTTTAGGTATACCACAAAAAGGTGAATATACCAGCTTGAAGGTCAAGCATCTGAATTAGCATAAATGTGATGTTCACACCCGCAACTGCAAATGGATATTCCCACATGGATCGGTCACCATCCAGTTTCCATAAAAGATCTTGAAATGATTTCTGCAAACATAAACTTTGTAATAAAAATTAGACGGGAGGTTAAACAGAAACAAACAAATACGAAAAGATAAACATACAATAACAAATAGTTGAATCTGAAAACAGAAGCAAATCGCAGGAAATCTTGAAACTAAAACTCAATTTGATATATAGAACTGCCACAAACCGGATAGTTTTTTGCAAAGTACAACAGGTTCTCCAATGATATGAAACCCCCGCCCCTGTAACATTAACAGCAAAGAAAGTTTGCTTCATATTAAAAGAGTTTTTCACAACAAAGTAAAGATTGCAGTTGTGAGTTACTGCCGGCACCTAAAATCAGTAGATGGGTCTTTCCCTTGCCAACCCATTTCTTTCCATTGCTCTGATATCAAATCACGCAAATTTTCTCCAGGGAAAGCAGCATACCAAAGACCCTTCAGGGCTTCCTAAATTAAAACTATCAATTGATAACAAATACTCATGGAATATGTCAAAATATTTTCCAGTTTAACATTAAGGAGAAAAAAAATCTCTTTCAGATACAGACAAGAAAAATTCGTCCATCCCTGAATTGAAAATTGAACTATTCTTTGCATGCTATGTTTGGATAAAAAAATCATCGTCTTTTAACAGCTGAAACAATGCCAGAGAAATCAAACTAAACTCCACTGAAAAAAAAATTCAAAATATTCACTAGAACTCTAAGCTATACTTTATGTAAAGATGTTTAAACTTCTTGAAGGAGGTGGAAGGAATAAATTTTATACAAAGTAAAATCGTATACTAAAACTTGAATAGCATTACAGGTACTGAAAGTAAAAAGCAAAGAATTATGGTACAAATAAGTCTGTGTTACCTGATGCTCGAGCTTTGAGCTGTCGTAAGTGACATCTATTCGGCTCTGTAGTCTTTGTAAACACTCCTCCTGCATTAATCAAACACTTGTTTAACTGTTTACCCAATATATGAACAAGCAAGGAAATTAATGAACAGAACTCAGAGAATTAAAAAAAGGAGGTAGTCATACTTAGCGAACAGGTACATTATTTTGCTACCAAATTGGTACATGAATGAATCCAAATGTGAGCAGAAGAAGACAAAGACGTACCTGGGCAGGTGTCAAGTCAAAAGATGGACGAGTGTAGCTATCTTTCCTTTGGGCACAGACACAAGAAAGGCCTCTTCCAATCCAGGCTGCTGATCCTGTAAAATATTCAGATATTACAACGCACTCTCGGAAGAGCTAGAATGCTTCAGGCAATAACTAACAGAAATTCCATAATTTCTTTTTTCTTCTCCTCCTTCCACTTTGTCCCTCGGGTCGGGACATGGATCCTATTACATCATTGCACACACAATCCTACACTATATCCACGATCAAATCATGAAAGTTTAAAGAAGTTCAACAATTGAATGGAAATAATTCATCACACTTTCCTTTCAATAACAGAACACATATTCCAACAAAACCAATTCCTCCCACTCTATAGAATGACAACTAATCTAAGTGTTTTTTTAAGAACACTACAACAATATGAATCAGATCAGGTTTATCATGATTCAAAACTTGAATAAACATCATCATCACCATCCTGTTTCCAACGAATTGAATAAACGTGGTGAAAAAAAACTGTTACTGACCAGACGTTGAATGACAGCCACTACTTCGCTCCAGCTCTTGAGAAATCCTCCTCACGGCAACAAATGAACCACAACCCCGGTCCTCCATATCCACTGCTAAACCATCACATCATCAAAAAAACACAAGCTCTAACAAGTCACCACTATGCCAACATCAACAACAACACATTCAAAAACAATTGTACAAAGCACAGGTTCCTCACGTAAAATACCAAAACAATAAAGAGAGTAATTTCTTCCACGGTACCACAATCCAACATCACCCAAGAACTACAACCATGAACATACGTTTCAATACAACAAAACCACACAACACCTTCCCACCCATCCGCCCTACTTCTTCTCCACCACCTTTATCTCGACTTCGACTCCACAAATGCATCCAACTCCGACATTCCTCTCCATCATGAAATTCTGAGCTCAAACCTAAGATCGCGAAACTCTACACATTCTTTCGAAATCCCGAGTTCCATTCGCGTTTTTCCTAGCCTCCATCTTCGCCTCGTTAAGACATTGCATAATCACAAAACCCAATCTCTCTCTCTAACGCATTTACTGCATAACAAAATTGCAGACCAATCTCTTGATTGCGGAAACGCCACCCAGTCATCTAAAAACCATTAAACAACTCAACCTTCAAACACCACACCAGCCACATTCTCTTCCTCACACAAGCACCACAGTACCAACAAACAACAAGAACACTCACCTAAACCCAATCAAAACCTTCCCAAAAACAACAAATCCACACCCCAAGCGAGCATTCCAAGATCCACACACACGCTCCAACACCACACCCTTCCCGCCCCCGCAGGCCCACCAAAGCCCCACGTTCTTGTCTCGGATTAGAGGGGGCGGCGGGAAGGGGGACCGAGGAATGTCCTCCGGTGGGTTCTCCGGCGAGCTCCGGCGGCGGCGCGGCCAGGAAGTTGGCCGGGGATGGGGGGAGAGGAAGGAGGAGGAAAACGGTTTTGGTTGGGCGACGGTTAACGGTGAGAGGACGGGCAGAGGCGGGTCTTGGTCGGATCTCGGTCCGAGGTTGGACCGGGTTTTCGGGGCGGGGGTATTTTGGGGAATTGGATGGTGGGTGGGGCCCGGGCGTGGACGGCGGACGTTGTGTGGTTTGACTCTTTCTGTCTCTTTGCCCTGGATACGGTTCCTCTAATTGGAATTAACGTGTTTCGGGTCTTAAGCTGGCAAATTATCACATTAACAACTTTTTGTTTTTTTGTTTTTATTTTTTTGACAAAATAATTATTTTTTACTTGATGCCCATTGATGTAGATTTTTAGACATTGAAAATTTTTCATTCACCAAATTTGAGAGTTGTTTTTATATTTGTATATAAATAGCTCAAATGATGACAAAAAAGAAAAACAAATATCAATATTCGAGAGCACATCAGAGTAATTTTGAGCTGGTAGATTATTGTCTGAAATATCCGCTTCTAAATTTGAATAATTTTTTAAATCTATCATGAATTATACAAATACAAATGAAGACCTAAATGAAAATTAATCTAATTGATTGCCCCAATGTTGACCGACTTATAATGTCATTGACTTATGGATCCAAGGGATCCACATCTATGTTGTCTGCTTCAAAGACTTTGAAATGAACTAATTAAAGTAGTGGAAATTGTCCTTTATTATTTTCTTTGTGACATTAATTAGGCTTCTTATGTTCCATCTTGAGGACTTTTATTGAGATTTGAGGAGAATGGCCCCATCCATTGTTTTCATTATAGATTGATTCTTTTCTTTTTCTTCACCTATTATCAAATAATTAGGGTCGTGGGCCAGAATTTCGTGCAACTTTGTAGAAAACTCCACATTGTGAATGCGAAAAATATTTTACACTATATATATATAATGACTTGTGCAATGAAATTAATAAGCCAAAGTTAAAATGTGAATTTTTTGTAACACTAATTTAAGTGTACCCGTATGCGTATGCATAATCATCTCGCTATCACATTTAATAGTTGTAAGGTCTTATTTCCGATTTGGAATAAAATTGACATATACATTGGCATAAAGAGAGGATATAATTGCCAAAACATTGCAAGCTAATTGCTGTTCATGTAGCATCAGTAGTCAATGTGTGACAAAGAAGGTTCATAAAGACTAAATGGACCCAACAGTAATGGAAGCTTTTAGAGTTTAGAGACACCTTGTTTTCACTCTTCTCTCAATTCCTCCTGGGGGGACCTGCTGATAATTGAAGGGTTCCTCTTCCTCATATCCTTTCATCACTATGACATTGAAAGCCATCTCACATGGGAATGGCCACCTTGGTTCGCTCGGTGTCCCCTTTGGAGAGCCATGAAAGCAATTTGAATACTGGTAGACCCACGCAATTCCAAAGTGCTTCCTTTGTTTACTTGTGATAATAGTGATGTGAAGTGAGATGGTTAAGTATCACATTCATTATCTACCCTTGCTTGCTTGTGTCTCATTATGCTACAAACTAAAAGGGTTTTGCAATGGGGATGGCCACCTTGGTTCGCTCGG
The DNA here is from genome assembly GCA_033002965.1 of Piper betle. NCBI lineage: Eukaryota > Viridiplantae > Streptophyta > Magnoliopsida > Piperales > Piperaceae > Piper > Piper betle. Next base: position 21,031 of record JAURVB010013785.1, on the reverse strand, counting down.
TGTCCCCTTTGGAGAGCCATGAAAGCAATTTGAGTACTGGCAGACCCAAGCAATTCCAAAGTGCTTCCTTTGTTTACTTGTCATAATAGTAATGTGAAGCGAGATGGTTAAGTATCACATGCATTTCTACCCTTGCTTGTGTCTCATTGTGCTACAAACTAAAAGGGTTTTGCAATGGGCAGGCCGGTGGAGTTGAAATCCACGGCTAATGTGCAGTTAAGAAATAAAATTTTAAAAAAACAGACAAGATGTTTGTTGGGTTCTATGAATTGTGACAATTAGATATTAACTAGGTTGTATCCTACTTACTACTGAGTTTATTGACTTAACAGGCCGGGCATATAATTAATTAATAGAAGTAAAAAAGGTGTACATGAAATTTCACGAGGGACTCATCAGTGTTAAAACATGAAATGATAAGAAAAATACAGTCACGGGTGCCCAATGCTGCACAAAACACCTAAAAAAAAAGACACTAACAGTTGATTCACGAGTAAGTTTGTGACCTAGGGAGAGTGTTAGAACATACATCCCACGACAAATAAAATCACGGGTAAAAAAAAGTATTTGGAAGGCAAGTTTTCTTAAGGTGACTAGTTATTTTGGGTTAAAAGGCCAAGTGACAAAAAATAATAACCATAAACACAAACAAGACCTTGAGTGAAGTTTGTTGCTTGGTTGGATTTTGTTTGAGACCTAAGTAATGATTTAAGTTATTCGGGACTGAGTTAATAACTTCATAAAAACTTTGAAAATTTTAATTTGGGTAATAGGTTGGATTTTCAAAGTAAAATCCACAGACACGAGTTAAATTTCAGTTTACACATGGTTAGAAATTGTGATGAAATGAACCTGTGCTCAAAGCAATACAAAATGTTATTGATTTTGCAGTACATGAGGATCAGATGAGGCTGTCAACAAACTAATAGGTATGTGGAAATCCAACAATGCCCCAGCTTATCCCCTTCATATCATCTAATAGAAGCCTGGGGATTCCATTTTTGAGAATCCATATTCTATGCCAAACATTGAGATTCCTTCTTATAACAATGATTTTTAATCCATAGAAAAAGTACTTCATAAAAGAGAATCCAGAGTTTGCATTAACAATCTAGGTGATGTTACCTCCATTTTTTTTAACACAAACAAGTTGTCAAGCTTGAATACAGCCAATTCCGAGTACAAAAATGTATAAAAATATGCATACAAATTGTCTCTGTTTCCGTAAACTATGGGTGACGTAATTGGACTTCCCCTAAGTATATACAATGTATTTAAAAAGGTAAAAACATTGTTGCCTTCCCAAGGAAAAGAGAAAAAGAAATGCCTGTGCCAATTGACAACTATCTAAACATGAATCGTGAAAGAAACCATGCTATAAGAGTCTTAAGAACTTTGTCGCAATGTGCGTGTTTATAGTTTATAACCACAATATTCAAATGAAATAACAATGTGATTTGGAATCCTACTTATATTAGAATAAGTCATTAAAATTGGAACATGATATTTGAATGTGTAAAAATTAGAATGTTACATGTCTGCCCCGAAGATAAAGGCATCCAAATAGAGTTATAATTGAAGTGCCAATTTGCTAGACAATGCCTTAAATATTTCCAAAAACTACGTTAGTCTTCAGTACAACTTCGATTCTTCAATTTGATTAATCAATTTTAAAACGATCATAAGTCCATAAGTTATGTTAATTTGGTCAGGCCACAAGTTAATTGGGTAAGGCATTAAATACCCACCAAAAGCTACAAGTTACTCTGAAAATAGAAGTTGAAAAAGGCAAATACATTTTTCATTGGCAAAGCATATTTTGACAAAGCATATTTGTTTCCTAGGTTCTAAGTAAAGGTCGTCTACCATTTTAACCTTTGATTTGATTTGGTATGCTAGTCCATAGGAAGTGAAAAAATTTAGAACCAAAAAGGAGTCCATTGTGGTCGACCACTAATGCATGCCTAGTCTAGATGTCAAAGCAACTTTTAATTAGCTAGTAATATTTTCAAAAGTAACTTAAGAATAGGAAGTTTCAATCAAAAGAAGGTCGTTTTACAATAGTGGAATAATAACTACAGCTAACCATTTTTTTAGATCGGAGAACCATAATGTTGATTGTTACCTAACCATTACTTCCCCTTTGTAGTAGCAAACCTAAAGGCTATATATATTCATAACCAAAAAAGTATAAAGGCATTGCCTGAGCATTAATACTCCTCAAATTAATAAACCATTATAAATAAGGATCAGGAATTTTGTAAATTTTGAAATAAATATAACATAACTAATCAAGCTCAAAAATAAATCTGCACGGAACATGCCATAAAAAATGAGATAACTAAGGTAATTAATACAAAAGCTTTATAAGAAAAGGCAAGCTGGTAGACCTGCCCAGGACGCAAAATCCTAGAATGTCACGCAAAATTAAGGATTCAAACAATAGATGACCAAATTGCTAAAAGAACATTATTAAGCAAAATAGAAGGATTCATATTCAAATAATAGATGACCAAATAACTTAAATTATCGACGACTCTTTCTATTTTGTGTAAAATTATTCCAACGATCTTTAAGGATTCCATGCACACTACATATTTTCCTCTCAACTCTTAAAAGACCATACGAGACCTTCACTAACCCAAGGAAAATTAAACGTTTTCACGAGCTGAAAACATCACATAAAATTACATAAGAAACCAAGCAAATCACGTAAGATATTACCCTTACTTGGCAATGTAAAACTTCAGAAAGCAAAGAGCCAAGATAACAAGGACAAAGCTTTGGGGGAAAAAAATAGATTACAGGAGAAAGGTAGCAGCATCGCATCAGCCACAATGGTTTTCATACCCTGATCACACAAACCATTATGATCAAAAGCTTCTCATAAAAGAGGAAACCGATTCCAAGACATGAAACACCTTTCAACTACATCTATAGTGCAACAAAAACATCACGGGGCCAACAAGAAAAGAAAGCAAAAGCAATTTTAAATACTAGCGAGTAGATATTGTAGAAGGTTAATTCAATACGCATTCAAATATTTTCAGCCATACAAGACAATCAGAGGAACCACCTACTGATTTCCCACCCCAGAATGACACAAAGGCCAGGCAACAGAACTGTATCAACTGGAATATATTTGTTCTACTGCCGCAATCCATATAGTTTGATGACCATCTCAACAATCTACGATTTTTCTACAGAGGAGAAATATACAAAGATGATGCCCTTGAAATTAGATGTTTTTAAAGAAAAAAGATAAGAGAAGATGCTTATGTGTAATCTCATCAAAAAGAAAAAGAAAAGATGCATATATTTAATCTCATCAAAGAGAGGAAAAGAAAATCCACATTGGAAACGGTGTCTCCTTGTAGAGAAGTACTTAAGTTCTTCCCTAGCTAATACCGCCTCTTCTTCTTCTTCTCAGGTTTTTCAGATGAGTTTTTCAACTGCACATAAAACAGATATGAGACACCAATGCAATTAGCAGCCATCCTCAAGAGTAATGTAAATGAAGAACACTGATGTAAAGCCTGTGAACTTTAATGGTTTTTAAACTAGTAAGACTACTCACCATGATAATCAAGAGTCGCACAAAGACAGCAGCAAAATTTGTGAAGAGGGTCAATGCATGCTTGATATAGTCCAGATCTCCATAATGCGCCCTCTCAATGATCTCCTGAGTGTCCACTACCATGTATCCCAGAAACAAAAGAAGTCCGAAGTAGAGCTAAGAATATCACAATAGAGGTTAATTTCAATATAGATACCTCCCCACCAGATCCGATAAAAAGAAAGCTTGTGCATAATAACAAGTTCACAACACCATCTTAGGCTTAAAGCATTTTACCTCAAACTTAAAGATGGCTGTAGAGCCCCCAAACAACAAAGATGCATAGTGTAGCCAGAACAATATAGACAACCCAGAAGATAGTAAGCCTCCTATGTATAGAAATTCTCTACGATTCGCCAAAGTAGCTGCCGCAGAAAAACATCCAAAAGCAATTGCCGTTCCCACAAACGCACTCACAAGAATGCTGCAGTGTAAAAAACAAAAAAAAGAACACAATCAATGTTCTCTTCAAGACATTCAAAAACCATACAAAATACATGAAAAACGAAAAAAAATTAATCAATGATCAAAAAACCAACTTTACACTCAAGACTTTATGGGAAACAGCAAGCATCAATCCCTTCCAAAGAGTACAACAAAACTACTCACCTCGGATCAACGTCTATAACTAACTCAACCAAAGGACCGATAGTGGCTCCCTGGAAAAGTGCAGCAGCCATTAGAAGGCCACCTCTTCGTCTCTGCAATTTAACACTTAAGTTTAGCGTCCACCATCATGAAAATTGGAAAGTCGTAAACATAATAACATAACAGAGTGATAGAGAACATGTCTACCTTTTGATAAAGAGGAGCTACCATCAACCAAACAATGCTCGCCAACATACCCATCATCGTCAAGAACCCTCCAATATTCCATATCAGATGCAAGTAAACACCACCCGCAGAAGCTACTAGTGCGCACCAAAGAGTCATGTACACCTATCAATCATTATCATTTCATTATTAGTTGATAATAGATATCATAAACTTCAACAGACCCATATATTCAATCCTACAAAAGGAACAAAAATATGACCACACAACGCAAATCGTCTCCAAGAAATTAAACAGACTAACAACAGCGCTCTACTCATGGTTTTTTAAGTTACTAAATCAAGAACCAAAAATCATCATGCCATCTACAGACATTAATCACGTTTATAAATTAGTCAAATGCATTCGATTCCTTGTTTTGATCCTCAGCAACAGCATTGTGTCTGATTATATACTCTTTTTTAGCCACTTCTCCCTTGAATGTACCATGAACCTCGGCTAGTCACTCACTTCTAATTCGTTGTTTGATATGTTCAAAGTTTATGAACTATTAGACAGATATCATATAGAGTTAATATTGTTCCTTCATATTTATCTTCACATGTACATTTATTTAATTTAATTTTGAAGTAATGTAGAGAACATAAGTACAAGAGATTACATGTATTTAGTATTGAATGTAGAGGATATATGCCAATTTAAAGGAACTGATTTTAGGATTGAACCATCCACTGCTTCTACCTCCGCCCGATTCAAATCCAGGTTCGGATTTTTGTAACTACGTTCCAAATTACAATAACCATACAACACCCAAACATCGATAGGTACACAATCAGCAAACCGTTATTATCATCAAATCACAAGATCAAGCCATCAATTCCTCACCAATACATAATCTATGTAACACAAACCGCATCAAATCATCTCCATATTACAAATAACCAAACAACAGACATCGACAGATATTATCACCAAATCACAAGATCAAACCATCAATCAGAGCAATATACATCCACAACTTAACGTATATAATCACTAAATCATCAACCAATTACAATAACTACACAACAAACAAACACCCACCGATACAATCACCAAGCCACGAGATCAAACCATCAATTCCTCGGCAAAACATAACCTACACGACGCAAACCGCACCTAATCATCTACAAATTACAATAATCACACATAAACACGAAGATCGAGCAGCACGATCACCAAACCACACGAGCAAACCGCCAAATCGTTCTCCTCACCCGTTTGAGGTGGTTCTGAACGGCGGGAGTGATCTGCCTAAGGTTCTTGAGCGAGTCGCTGGCCCAGCCCCGGCCGTTCCCAGACTGGGCTTGGAAGAAGTTCGCGAACGAGTCCATGTCGGCGCCGACAAGCTCGCCGGAAAACCAGAGAAAGTCCGCTTCCCGGCGCCGGAGAAGCCGCCGAAGTTCACCTGTCGACGGCGAAAGGTGGGGGACGGGTCTTTGTAGGCTGTGGAAGGTTCCAGATAACTTAACCGAAGTACCCAAAGATAGGGGTAATTTTGACTTATTTTTTACTTGGGGACGAAGAGTCGCCGTTATTCACGTCGGTGGATTGTGACGTGGTGTAAGGCTTTCCACCGTTGGATTGGGATCGAACGGTTCGCGACCGAAAAGCTGTGCTCGTTCAATTTGAAGTGGTTATGCGTCTTCGTTTGGGTTAATCGTCCAATTGCTATTTGACGCGTCAGCAAAATTGGGAGTTGGAATGCGTCCACGTGTATTTTATGAATAAAATTTATTGAGCTTTTAAACTTTTAAAATGGGAGGAATATTTATTCAAACATGTGTCACGGGATGCCAATATATGTCCAATTGCAATTAATAATTTACCAAATTTTTTTAAAAATGTCTTTATATCACCTATCATACATTAAACCGTTAATTTTTTTACTCTCGTCACACTTTATCTTTTTTTGCATCATAATTAATTATAGTCTCACAATGAAATTTTATTTAATTTGAAATTTTAATTATCATTATTTATTATTAAGAAAGCTTTAGATTATAATTCTACTTGAATTACGGATTTTAACATATTAATTTATTTATAATTATACTATCAAATTAAAGCTTTTTACTTAATAACATATACTTGATTTAGATATTTATAAATTTTATATATTTATTTAAATATTATTATTTATAATTTAAAAAATTTAGAGTATATTTTAAATTAAAAATCTTTAAAAATAAATCCTATTTACCTATTATTGTTTGATTTATTAAAATTAAAATTGCTTTTAATGCATCTATACAACTACATTCTTTGTTAAAATTAAATTAATATTCAATTTTTATTTAAAATAATATATTATTATTTTTAAAATTAATTTTGTATTTTTTAAATAAATATTACTAATAAATTTCAAATATGTCGTGCACATCGCAGAGTCTTTGTCTAATTTATATTAATATTGGGATTAAAATATGTTGCTCTACCAAACTCAATTTTTTTATTTACAAATTTAAACTCATGAAACCATGCTATTACAATCCCCAACAAAAAAGCCCCAACAATATAATTCTTACCCGAAAAATACTATTCACGAAAAAAGTTTCAATTTTTGTATAACTTTATAAACTGGCAAGGAAAAAATAACAGAAAAATTTTCAAGAATTAATACGCCTAAAAATAATTGAATTGACTATATAAAATGTAAGTATCAAAGTGTGATTATTTATTAATAAAAATTTATACCTTACAAATTTTTATGATGATATTGCTGTTTTTAAAAACCATTGCATATTTAGACTCTGCCATCATTGCTCCGAGGTGGCTCGGTGAGTCCACATGTCCATTTTCTTCTTTGCCCCGAGTCTTGTTATAATCATCTATCTAATAAAAAATCAGGGTACCTATCATACAGGCCGAGTTTGAGCATCTGTTACTCAGACACCTGCACACGCGTATCGAGATGCTTACAACTTGTTCCTGCGCAAGGCTTGCACTTGTTCCATTCAGTCCAGCACACAGGTCATAGATATAGATATAAAAGGGAGAAACAAGTGTCTCGTCCGAACGTCTCTCTCTTGAAAGCCATGGCTGGCAGAGTATAACCCCTGCTTCAAGCAAATCCTTTTATCCATACCTTATCATTCATGTCAAAAGGCTTTGTCCCAATTGACAGGCAAGTGTTTGCAAAAGGAGAGATGTTCAGAGTTAATAAAAATGATTCTTCCGAAAGCAAGAAGCAGTGTGTGTTAGCAATGAAACTTAGAATAAAGATGTTCTTGGTATGCAGTTTACTACAGCTCTCTCACTTTACTTGGAGAATTCTTCGAGACCCATATGAAATTCTAGCCTCTTTGTCGGATGCTCCATTAAGGTTGTTCCCAAGACATATTCTTACACTAAAGTTTTTGTTGAACTTATATACTCCCAAATAAGACTTATAACAAACAATATAGGCATCTTTTAATCTAAAAATTAGTTTAAAAAATAAGATGTTTCTATTAGTATATGCAAGGCACCAGTTAACTCCAAATATAGTGTGGGATAAACTTCACAATTCTCTCACATACATATCATACACGCTTGAATTAATCTCCCCCTACTACATATTACAGTGAAGTTTTAAGAAATTTCAATTCGGGCTAACCCACCTGAATTATCTCTCCCTTACCACATATTAGGCTTACATATTATAGCGAAGTTTTGGGAGATTCTAATTTGGACCGGCCCGAGGCAATATCAAAACTAACCAAACTTTTATACCACTATTATAAGTCCCTTTTGGGGGTCCATAAGGCCCAACAGTGATATCTGAGCTAAGTTGGTTGGTTGTAAATTTTGGTTGTTGATATTTTATGCCCATTAGGTGTTCGACAAAATCTCTAAGAGCCTAGTTGGTGTGTTTGTGATTTATATTTCAACAGATGGCTGATGAGAAACATGTAAAGATGATATCTCTTAAGGGGCCGAGTAACTGTCACTATTAGAAAGGAAAAATGATTGATCATTTATATTATAAGGATTTGTATGAACTTATCACCGGTTAAAAATCGGCAATGGTGACTGACAAAGACTTGAATAAGTTCGATAAGAAGGCTATGCCCTATTTGAGATAATAGGTAGATAAAGTTGTGTATCAATATGTTTCTGAATTGACATCCTCAAAAGTAATATGAGATAAACTCTAAGAAGTTTATGAGATGAATACTACTGGTAACAAATCTCTTTTGATAAAGAAATTAATGAACTTAAGGTATAAGGATGGATGTGAAATAAGTGATCATCACAATGAAGTGGAGAGTATTATTACTCAACTTGTAAGGATGAACATGACTTTAGATGAGAAATGACAAGCTATCCTACCCCTTAAACATTGTCAGAGAATTGAGAAACATTGGTGATATCTTTGAGCAATGTTGTTCCAGATGGAAAACTCATAATGAACATGGTAACAAACAGTTTCATTGAATAAGGAGGTGAGAAGAAAATCTCTACTAATTTCAGGGTCTCATACATTAGTGTCAGAAGAGGCAAGGGGTAGATCAAGAAATAGGGACACAAACAGAAGAGATAAGAGTCGAGGAAGGTATAAATCCAGGAAGAACTTGAAGTATTATTATTGTGACAAGATAGATCATTTCAAGAAGGATTGTTGGAAGCTCAAGAAAAACTTAAAAAATAAGGACAACAAAGATCAAAGAGAAAAAATACTAATGTTGTACATTATGACATAGTGATTATTTATGATTATGGGAATGATTGTCCGATGGTTGATTGTAATGCTAGTTGGGTAGTTGACTCAGGAGTATTATTCCATGCAATTCAAGCAAAAATTTCTTTACTACTTATGAACCTTTGAATTTGGGTGTAATGAAGATGAGAAATAGTGATACTTCCAAAATTGTGGGACTTTGGGATGTGCATATAGTAAGAAATATGGGTTACAAATTAGGGCTTAAAAATGTCAGACATATTCCAGATTTGAGGATGAGTTTGTTGTCAATTGGAGTGCTTGATGATGAAAGATTTGGTTCACAATTTGCACAAGGTATGTGGAAACTTGTAAAAAGCTCTCTTGTTGTTGCTAAAGGGAAGAAGTGTTGTAGTTTGTACAAGATTGAGACGAATCTAGTTCAAGGAGAGGTTAATATCTCCTCACTTGATTCCGCTGCTGATTTGTGGCACCATTGATTGAGATATATGAGTGAGAATGGACTAGAGACGCTGAAGTAGCTAAATCTCTTTCCCAAGGTCAAGGACATCAAAATTAGTCCATGTGACCATTATTTGGTGGAGCAAATAAAGTAGGACATCCTTTACAAGCACAAGTACAAGGAAGTCAAGAAGTTCTTGAGTTGGTATACACTAATGTGTGTGGGCCTATGGAGTAAAATCTCTTGGCTGTTCTATTTATTTTGTCACTCTTATTGATGATACTTCTAGGAAGGTATGAGTGATAACTCTGAAAAAAATTATTATTGCTTGCATTTTATATTGAGTTTTTGTCATGTTTCGAGTCGTTTATATATTAATTTAATTAGTTTAGAAGTTTATTATATATTATTAATAATGTGAGAAATTATTGTGATTTTGGAGTAAAAAGTGCTAATTAATGTTATTCTATCAAGGCATAAGAGTTAGAAGAGGACCCGGAACGAAGTTGGGGTGAAATCGGAGCAAAAAAGTGAATTCTAGAACTGTAACAACACCCTCAGAGCCGGGTACCGTAGCCATACCGAGATCAGAGCGCTAATGACTCATTGAAGATAAGGATCACGCAATCTTTGGAGAAGATATGGGTGTGGATAAACATGACCGAATGTAGACGATATTTCTGGAGATCCTAGTAGAACCCACTTAAAATATTTGGGTAGAATATTTATAAACTTAATTAGGGTTTTATCTAAAGAGGAGAACAACATTCCGACTGGCTAAGAGATGACGCGAAAGACAAGAGAAAAGAAGATGAAGAATTTGGATTGCAAGAAGAAGACGCTTTCTCCAAAAGAGTTTTTTTATTTTGATTTACTTTCTTTATAATTAAACGATGTCTTTCATATCACATATGAATTTCCTATGTTTAATCTAGAATACTTTATGGAGTAGATTCTTTTCTAGGATTTTTAATGACACTTAGTGCATGGATTAATAAAAGTTATTAATTTTTATCTATGTGATTGTGATGTTGGATTATCTATTTTATTCTATGCATTAATCGTTATCATTAGCTTGATCACCTCATTGATTGATCTAAAGATTTCTGATCTTATCTAGAGATTTGATCTTGTTTAGAGATAGAAAGATTAAATTTATCAATGAATAAAATAGCCTTTGTTCATTTATTTTAGGATCCACGTATGAGATAGAGACACAATTACTTGTCTTAAGTCATATGCTATGATCCCATCCGCACGAGTTAGGTTCGGGTTAGCCGACCTAACCGGGGCCTGTAACATGCCGGTTTGGTTCACGAGTGTGAACCGGATTTGGGGTGTTACATATACTCATTTATCTTGGGTAACTGTTAAGGGCAAAACTTAAATTATTATTTTGCATACACAATTTCATAAAGATATAGGATTTGAGTGTGAGTAATAAGTTTATGGTGAATCTAAGAGATGTCATAAATAATTAATTCATGTGGTTAATAATCCAAGTGTATAATTTATAGGTAGAAGTTATAATTTTAATCATATAGAGCACTAGGTAATATTGAAAATCTTAAGTTTGTCGTCTTGAAGTTAGTATTTGATTTAAATATTACATTTTAATTAGTTTAGTTTTAGTTTATGATTAAATCACTCTTTGAATTTTGCTTTTAATTAAGTATAATTAAATAAATTAATTTGTTAACTGAATATTTCTAGTAATAATTCCTCGTGGGACGATACTTTCTTATCACTTTTATTACTTGATTTGGCACATGCACTTGCGTTAAAATTTACAAATCAATGGGCTTATAACATAAAAAATAAATAGTGATGTTTTTGGCATCTTTAAAAATTTTCTTGTATTAGTTGAAAGAGAAACCACTAAGTTCTTAAAATGCCTTAGAAGTGATAATGGTGATAAATATTGTTCTATTGAGTTTGATGAATATTATAGCAAGTATGTGATTATGCATGAGAAAACAGTTCCTTTTATTCGTCAACATAATGGAGTGGCTGAAAGAATGAACAAGACCATCTCTGAGATGATTAGAAATATGTTGTCATCACTGAAATTGTCTAAAAGCTTCTGGGGTGAGGCCATAAGCACAACTTGTTATTTGATCAACGAATCTCCCACACATGCCCTAGGCAGTGACATACTAAAAAGGGTTTGAAGTGACAAAAAGGTCAGTTATTCTTATTTAAGAGTTTATGGTTATAAAGCTTTTGCACATGTGCCAAAGGAACAAAAGGTTAAGCTTGTCATTAGAACGGTGGAATATATTTTTCTAGGATATGGTATTGAAAAGTTTGGATACAAACTTTGGGATCTTAAGAATAGAAAACTTATTCGAAGCAGAAATGGAGTTTTTAGGGAATATCAAACAGTTGAGAACTTTGTCAAGGAAGAAGTTCCTCAAACAAAATCTCAGGAAAGCTTGGAAAAATAGAAGAACCTTCAACCTCAACTAGAAGTGAAGAGGCGGTTCAGGATGACACAAATATTTTCCCACCTAGTGATGATGAGGGTGAGGATATGGTGTCTGATGATATTTCTAATGAATTTGTTAATGATATTGGACAGGAACAAACAAATTCTAATCAAGGGTAGCCAACTAATGTGAGGAGATCAGCTCGTGAACTAGTTCCTTCAACAAGATACCCATCATCAAAATATGTAAAAATCACTGAATGTGGAGAACCAAAAATTTTAGTGAGGTCAAAGCTTTTGTAGAAAAGGAGAAGTGGTTAAAAGCAATGTAAGATGAGATGAAATCTTTGCATGAGAATCACACCTATGAGTTGGTCGATTTTCCTAAGGGGAAGATAGTATTAAAGAATAAATAAGTTTATATGATCAAACATGAAGCAAACAATACACAACCAAGGTACAAGGCAAGGTTGGTGGTGAAGGGCTTCATTTAGAAGAAATGTATTGATTTCGATAAAATTTTTTCTCCTGTTGTTAAAAATATCTTCTATTAGAATTGTTTTAATTTTGGCTGCAAGTTTGTATTTGGAAGTTGAACAGTTAGATGTGAAGACGACCTTTCTTTAAGGTGATCTTGAGGAGACTATATACATGGAGCAACCATAGGTTTTAAAGTCAGAGGAAAAAGAGTTTGTATGGTTTGAAGTAAGGTTATAGGCAATGGCACAAAAAGTTTGATTCCTTTATGAAAAGAAATGGGTACAAGAAGTTTGTTTCTGATCACTGCGTGTTCATCACGAGATTTGATAATGATGACTTTATTATTCTATTACTTTATGTGGATGGCATGTTGATTGTAGGGCATGATGGAGCCAATATTGCAAATTTAAAGAAGAACTTTAAAATATCCTTTGCAATAAAGGATTTGAGACAGAAAAAGTAGCTCTTGGGAATGCCCATTCTGCGTGATAGGGGAGCTAGAAAGCTCTAGGTGTCACGGGAAAAATATATAGAAAAAGTACTTGAAAGAAAATTGACTTAAGTGAAACAAAGCTGAAAGAAATGACAAAGCTTCCTTATGCTTCTGCGGTTGATAGTTTGATGTATGTTATAGTTTTTACAAGGCCGGACATAACATATATAGTTGGAATGGTTAGCAAATATTTAGCAAATTCGAGCAAAGAACGTTGGTAAGAAATTAAATGGATAATGAGGTACTTGGGAGGTACATCCCAAATGTGTTTATATTTTGAAAGTGATAAACCTTTGTTAGTTGGTTACACCTATACAGACATGGTAGGTGACTTGGAGACAAGAAGATCAACATCTGGGTTTGTTGTTAATTTTGATAATGAGGTTGTGTCTTGGCAGTCTAGGTTACAAAATTGGGTTGCATTATCTACAACTAAAGCCGAATTTACTGTTACTACAGAAGCTTGCAAGGAGATGCTATGGACGATGAGATTTTTGAATGAAATTAGTGTTAAATAAAAGATATAAATTGTACACTGTGATAGCTTGAGTGTAATTCACATGAGTAAGAATTCAAGTTTTCTTTCAAAGAGTAAACACATTAATGTGAGATATCATTGGATAAAAGATGTGTTGGAAAGTAAATCTTTTGAGCTAACAAAAATTCATACTACAAGGAATGTTTCAGACATGATGACTAAAGATGTGTTAAAGGGGAAACATATTTACTGCAGGAATGGAGTAGGGATAGATGGAGTTTCCGATGCCGATTAGAGGTATTTCATTGAGTCGGGAAGGGGAGGTTTGTTGGGCTATCCTTCCTCTATAAATAGATGAACTTGCAACCCTATTTTGGACAAAGACCAAGAGCTTATAGATTTTGTTTGTTGAAAGGAATAAAAGCAACATTAGATGCTTTTCTTCTTTAGGGTTTTGGGTTTTGGAGAAAAAGGTCACGAGAGGAGAAAGAAAAATTGTCTAGATCGAAGAAAAATGAATGTTTTGTTGAGATTCACTTATAATTGTCAATGATAACCTCGCCAAGTTCTTAATTTATAATTTTCTATTTTCTTTCTTTGTGGTTAATACCAATTTTGTAGAAAATATAGTAAATTAGTATTGGGGAGTTTATTCTCATGTAAATATTTTTTGTATCGAGAAACTTTTCTCGCATCTATTACCTTTTGGGAAGATATAGTGAATTTGACCTAGTTGTTTGCCCTGTAGTTTTTTCTCTAAATTTGGGGTTTTTCACGGAATATTTGTTTGTCTATTTTGGAAGGTTTTTTTGATGGGTTTGGTGTGTCTATTTTGATGGGTACTGATTCATCCTTATTGAAACGAGGATTTTGTTTGGTTAATCCCAACAGTTTCTCGTATAAATGCATGAGAATTTATAAAGAACAACAAGCATATGAGATGGAAGAATTTTTTCTAATAGACCTTTAAATGCCATTAGAGGTGCAAAGTAAACACACGGCAAAACAACACTACCAGTTTGTTAATATATCACTGGTCTTTGAATCATACAAGGAACTGGAGTGAGCTGAAGTTCTCTTCAGATGTAGCACAAACAGCAACATTTTCGTCGCATCACATTTGTGAGATCTTCCATTTCTGCCTCGTACAAGTTACCAGCAGAATAAGAATTATGGCAGATAAGGGGATAAGAAGTTGAATATTGAACACTTTTCAGTGGCTTCCATATTTGAAGGATAGGATAGTGCAGTGAACCAGAAGTCCTAGCTCCTGTTATTAGAGCATGATCAGCTTACGCCATAGGCAGGTTCTTGATTGGAACCAAACAGCGACCCTTGTATGCATTACCTCATCTTGTGCAACTCAAAGAACTCGTATCAGATATAATGCATTATCTGGTTCTTTGTTTTCTACGACAGTGCAAGCAGTCGAAACATGTATTATTATGTTTAGACCTAGTTTTCCCACTGACTAAAAGTTTGTTAGCAGGTACTTTGAGATCCTCTACAAGTGCACGGCGAAGCTTTTCATTCTCCTCAATCAGTTCTTCAATAATTTGCTTGTGTTTTAATACCTCAAACATAGAAGAGAGTGGTGGTGCAACAAAGGCCCTTCCCCATCAAAACAGTGGTGGTGCTGGTGCAAGAGAACTGCTCCTTCGACCACATGCTCGGCTGGATGACCCCGAAATCGATAGATCGCCGGCCGAGAATTGAATCCCACAATCCCCGGCAGCGGTGAGGTCTACTTCAGCGACAAGTCAGAGTACGTCAACCCAGACCCCAGCCACTCCATCGGTGACATCTACCCAGATTGATGATAAAATAGTAATTTATCAATTTTATCTATTCTTATTAATAAAAAGAAAATTCAATACTTGTACGTAATTACAAATATAATATTCGACTAATTAAAATATAATAAAAATATTAAAAAAATTATTATAGCCTATCTTCTTTCAATTACAATTTATATTTTAGTCGAAGTCAATCAAAATCTATAATTAATATATTGAATTATTATATTTTATCTTATTATTCAATTGAAAAATTATCTATAATATTAAAATTTAACTTTAATATAAGTCGTCTATCACACAACATCTTACTTAACTATTAACAAAAAAGAAGTCAAACATCATGCTTGGATGAAAAGTAGGAAATATAAACAATTAATCTATAAGAAAAAAATCAAATCATCATAATTTATCTCATAATTTAATTAAAATATATCTTTTAAATTATAACCTATCTACGGATATCTGATTATTTTATAGTCTATTTTCATTATTCAATGAGGAATGAGGGTCAATTTATAAAATTGTAACTTAGGTCATACATAACGTGATACTATATTATAACATTGAATGAAAGAGATCATGATATCCTAATTTGATAGAATTGGCATAATACGATATGAAAGCCTTGTTATTTATGTGTGTTCTTTCACTTTATTTACTAAGTAATAAATTATCATATTTTTATTAACATTAAAAAATAAAAATAACTTTAAAATAATGCTTATGCATTGCTGATTTGAAACCATGACAAAGGAAGAATGTAGTATGCGAAAAAAACATTATTTGGTCTTTAATTTTGTCATTTATAAATACTTCCATACCAAGCTCCTCTCCGGCAATGATGACCACCCGTCCTTCGATGAGCAGGGTGGGTTTTACGACCACGTCCCCAGCCCTGACAGCATTGTCGGCCAACCCCCTCAACTTCTAGTTCGATCGGCTTGGTGTCTAGGTGACCAGTATCATGGTTAGGGGTGGGCATCGATTGAATGGACGTCAGACAAGTTGTTGTCCGCATTTGTTTAAAATTTTGTCACATAAAACTTGTCCGACCAAGTCAATATCCGACTTGTTCGTCAGGTTCAAGCAACATCCGTGGACAGCCCGAAATCACACCCTAATTCCTAACCCTAGCTAGGAGAGTACTGTTCACACACGCCGCCGCCGCCCTTGTAACACCCCAATCCAGTTTACTCTCAACCCAGACTCAGAACTGTTACAAAGGATCGAACTACTCATAAACCGATTAAGTTGGCTGAGCCTAAAACCTAAACGGCTACGACATAACCCTCTCGACATCTTAAGATGGAGCACGCCGCTAATGCGCAAACAATATATGAATGAGATGCAAAACCCTAGCAGGATACTACGTGAATGTTATGATGATAGCCACACACAAAAATAATTTAAACAACAACAAAATTTCCAAAAAATCCTGGAATAAAACGGACAAAGTCTCCTCTAAAAGTGCAATAAGGGGACAACCTGTTAAAATACGGCACAATATAGTATATATATAAAACAATAATTTATATCGCAATAGAATTCAAATCATCCACACATATTGTAATTGGCATCTCGCCCACTTGCAATTCATGCTCATCATGTTTTTGTTCATTTTCAACTCAACATAACTGATCATTCCTGGACATTAGAACATTTCCAAAACATTTCTAAGAAAATTCATACATTTCTAAGAAAAAGACCTACAAGTCTCATAGCTCATGCATATGTACACAACCATGTATATCACCAAGCATCATTCAACCCACATCATATCTTACGCAAAAGTTGACGTGGCGCCAAACATGTGTGTGCAATGCAAGCGCTAGTCCTTCATCAAGGCCGGCATACACCATTCATCATCCTCACCTACATATAGTAGAAAAACGTCAGCAACGGGTGTCACTGGTCTAGAAATAACTAATATCAAACTGGAACATGAGAGCAAACTCTCATGGAAAGCAAACAATTATATATCTTCCTCAAGAACTCTCATAGGGCTACTAAAGAGGAGCCATTGAGCAGCTGACTCAAGAGCATCCTGATCTATCTGATACTATGCCGCTCTCGGCACTTCTTTTTCAGTACTTCGCGTAAAACTTTTATCCTAAGCTCTCTCCGAACCTCCATATTACTCCTGGCCTTGAGCACGTAGGCCGAGTACTCTCAGGCATGCGCCTTTAGTACCCTTTGAACCACAAGTCCGGACATGCGCGGTACTAAACAGTACCCGTAAACTTTCACGTTCTCCGGGTGTGAGGAACTCAAACGCGGAGTTGTCAGGATCTCTTGGGAATGGAACAGTCCGCTGGCACTAATCCAGAGCCCGCTTTGACTATCACGGCATCCGCTCATGGTACGTGCAGTCGGTTTCTCCATCTCTCGTCTCACTGAAAACTCGATAAAACTATTTATAGGGCTAGGTGGGGATTTATTATAATAGGCCCGAAGGCAACTTGAGGTGGATCTTATTTTCGAAAACAAACTCGAGGGATCTCATCCTCGAGGGTTATTAATTCCAAAAACAATCTATCAGATGACACGTGTTAGGTGGGGTCCGATAAATCATCCACCTGACACGTCCTACGATCAATAAATCGAATCATCGATAGAGTAGAGCGATAAAACCTAAGAAGCGTGTCCTAACGGACCTGTCAGAAGCTCCAAGCGCAGTCTCGTGCCTAGACGGCGAGCTCCTGCAAAGAACCTACATGAATATAACTATTTACTAACGCCCATACATATATGATGCATCGCCTATATAACTAATATATCCACATTCATACATGAATCTAATCAAACATGACAATCATCTCAACAATCACACTAAATCTCTAATTATCAAGCAAGTTAATAACTTTATGATTTCCTACGTTACTTATTACCGAACACTTTTAATTCTAATTTCAAAGCATACCTATTCTAATTAGGCGACAATGGTTTAATCAATTTAATCCGTTTAACTTAATACTAGCATGCAAAACCTAATTCATGCAAAGTCATAAATTAACTCGTTAACAAGCATTTAATTAACTATTCCATGGTTTACTAGCAATTTCATTAGTGAGCATTTACATCATACAACACAATCTACGCTAATCATCACATGTTTATCATAATTCACAATTAATTAAACTAAAATCATGAAGTTAATAAAATTAATTCTAATATGCTCCCATGACCACAACATGCATATAATAATACTGAAAAAAGAAGGAAAAACCACCTTGTGATCGGCGCTAAAATCGATGCCGACAGACGAAGGCGGTGAAGTTGAGCCGGCGGTTTTTCGGCGATTGCTCCGGCGAAGCAATCGGAGGTAAGGGTTAGCACCGTCTCGGTGAGCTTGACCCAATGGTGGTGACGACAAGGGCAGCCGTGGCAGCGATGGCCACCGACGGCGGCGTTGAGTTCGGTAGGGGCGATTGATCGCTCCGATCAGACCCACGGCCGGCCTCGACGGCGGCGCTAGGTAAGGGGGAGAGGTAGGGGAAGTCGAGGGAGAGCTTCGACGTCACGGCGGCGGCGGTCCGGCGCAGACGGCGGTGGAATCGCGTCGGGAACGACCGTGAAATCGAGGGCAGTTTTCGGCGTCGCGACGGCTGGACGGTGGCCGGGTGTGGTCGAGGCAACAAGGCGACGGCACGGCCTGGCTGGGCGGCGTCGATCGGCGGCGAGGTGGTGTCGACGGTGGTGGCAAAAGTCTCAAGGGCGGCGGCGGCGGTGAAGACGTCAGGGTTTGGGGGAGGGAGATGAGAAATATAGGAGTGGCAAACTTGTAAATAAAACTTGACTCGACATCGGCTCGAGTCAAGAATAATAACTAACTCGGAATAAATCCCAGAAAAATTGGGAAAAATCCCATAAAATCAAACAAAACACCACAACATCCAAATGACATGCCGTATAATTAATAACTCACCCGAAGACCATCTAACGCATCGTAATGCATTATTCGGCCTAAACTAATTCTACGGTCACAACATGAAAATAAAATAAAATCATCTGTATACTCTCATATCTACTGATAACTCAGTCTGCTGATGTGTATCTGACGCTATCATCGATACTTGGGTATACATGAACCCTCATAGCACGTGCACACGGTCGGCCTAGGCCCAGCACACGTGTTCTGAAAGCTGAACCGACTCGAACCACGGTCAAACCGACCGGCTAACGACTATAAAACCCTGACTCGAGTCGCGGGTTTTATAACCTTCCCTCCTTATAAAAATTTTGTTCTTGAAATTTTAAATCATGGAGGTGTCAAACATAATGCTGTAAACTATAATCAAGGTTGGAAACTGGAGTACCTGGTCCAGAAGTTGGCTGCTCGAACAACTCGGGATACCTCCTCCTAATCTCGTCCTCATGCTCTCATGTAGATTCTTCAACTCCGCGTCGATTCCACTACACTCGTACTAAGGAAACCTGCTTACGTCTGAGGGTCTTCACTTGACGATCAACTATCCTCGTTGCGTCCTCAGGATACGTCAAGTCAGGACGGAGTTCTATCCCTTGGAAATTGATAACATGGGAGTTATCTGGGTGGTACTTCTTCAATAAGGACACCTGGAACACTGGGTGTATGGCTGATAGGGGAGGCGACAATGACAAGCGATAGACCACCTGACCTACATGTTCTAGAACGTCAAATGGTCCTATGTACCGCGTGTAAAACCCACGATTCGAGTTAGGGTTTTATATTCAGAACCGGTCGGGTCGACCGTTATTTTTTTCGAGTTGAGTCAGTTTCAGGACACGTGTACCGAGCCAACGTCGGTCGCGTGTATGAGCTATGAGGGTCATGCGTACCCAAGTATATGATGATAACGTCAGGAACACAGCAGAACAGAATGAGTTATCAGAATATATGAGAGTATGCCAGTGATTTTTTTTATTTTTTTATTTTTATATATAGTAGATCGTAGAATTAGTTTTAGGACGTTTACCGCGTTAGGACGCGTTACGGGCATTTTGGGTGGGTTGATAGTTCTAGAGCATATCATTATGATTTTTTTGGTGTTGTTTGATTTTATGGGATTTTTCCCAAATTTTTTGGAATTTTTCTTACGACTTAAATATTATTTTGACTCGAGTCGGAGACGAGTCAAGTAATATTTACGACTTTGCCACCGCACACCCCCGACATCTTCTTCCCAAACCCCGACGCCGCCCCTTTGCAGCGTCGTCGCCGCCGCTGTCGGCGCCGCCCGGCCGCCGATCGTCGCCGCCCAGCTCCGCCACGGCGTTGCCGTGCTACCCCGACCAGCCCCGGCCGCTGCCAGGCCGCCGTGACGCCGGAATCGCCGCCTAGCGCCGCGGCTACATTTCAGCCGCGTCGTCGATTCTGCCGCCGGCGACCGTCGCCGCCATGATCAGGAGGTCGGCTCAGCACCCTCAGCCCTCCAGCGACCCTCCCCGACCGGCACGGAGGCCAGCGCCGCCCAGGGCGGCCGGATCGAGCCACCCATCGCCGCCGGCTCTGTTTTAGCCTTTTTCCGGCGAGCCACCGCCTCGGCCGACCGCGTCGACCTCATAGATGAGTCGGGCTCGCCGAGCCGGTTCCAATGGTACCCTATATGACCCCTATCCAGCTAGTAGACGCCGATGGCGATTGTCGCCGGAAAACCACCGGAAGTCGCCGGAAAACCGCCATTAGCTGCCGGAAAACCGCCGGAAAATCGGAATTTCTGGAATTCGCCGGAATTCACCGGATCTTCCGCGGGGCTCACCCAGTGGAGCCCGATCGAGCTTCGGACGCCGATGAGCGCCGAATTTGAGCTCCGAGACGCGCGACGACACGCTTGGAGCTT
>JAURVB010013784.1:0-17233 GCA_033002965.1 Piper betle | reverse complement strand
GTGGAAAAATAAAATCGACTCGGTTAGGGAAGGATCGAACGTTGGAGAATTAATATTATGAATTATATTATATTCTCTACCAGGTTAATTTTACCAGATTAATTATTATATTTTATTATTTACCTAGTTACCCAGTCAAATGAAATACAAGTGTTATTGTGTTTTCCCATACCCTAGCCATCATTTTCATTTTATTATATGAGGGGCGTCATCCTCACCCTAGCCGCCTTCATTCTTATTTTCTTTTCCTCTTCCTTACCGGTGCCCAATTCTTCCTTGGTTGGCTACCCTTCCTATCTCCCTATTTTTAATTTTCATGCATTCATATTTCTTTTTAATTGATAATAAGCTTGATAAACGTGAGAATTAAAGTCTTAAATCAACATTAAAAAATTAAACTAAACTTGAAACTAGAAATCCCGCCATGGCTGACGGGTCTGAGCTTTTGGCAAGATGGGTGATGGTAAGCAAGTTGCAAGGCATTCCCTCACAACCCCGACGACCACTCTGGTTGCTGGGCCGAAGGGATGGCTCACCATGTCCCTGGTTTCTGAGTGGTGGCAGAATTACACTTGGTTGTGGGTGGAATTTCAAGGATGGGGATAATGGACAACGTTGTGGGCGATTCCAGACATCCATACCAGTTTACCGGCCAAGCCTCACGCCGTGCATGCTCACAACGCTTGGCCTTGGCATTGGGTTGTCGTGCTGGGAGAAGGGGACCGTTCCTGGCAGTGCTACTGGCTGGACAGTAGTTCACCTTGCAGTCCCGGCAGTGCTACTGGCAGGACATCATATGCCTTGGTGCAGGACGGTGTTGCCTTGGATAGTTGCTGCAAGGCATGGACTTTAGGCTTCCAATTCGATTGCTAGGAAAGGTTGCAGTTGATGGAGTCGTGATCTGGTTTGGGGTTGAAGAAGATGTCGGGGTCTAGTTTTTGGCATAAAGATGGAGTTGGAGAAGAAAAGGGATGTTGGGGAAGAAGAAGATGGGTGTAAATATGGGGTGACTCGACACCTACTCGAGTTAAAAATAATAATACTAACTCGTATTAAATCTTTAAAAATAATTATTCTAATGGGTTATGGGTTAACGTTACTAAACTAATTAATTATTGTAAGAAAGTAGCATAAGTAATAAAAATACGGCAATGATAAACGATCAATAATTAATCGGTGTACAACAAGGGATTAATTTAAATCAGATGGTTATAAGTAATAAATAAAATAAAGAATAGCGCCTTTACCATATTGAATTTAATACTAGGTAAATAAAGTGATTATTTTAATAACGAGTTAATAAGGTAGAAAATGGTTATTAAATTATAATCTTGTAAAAAGAATCTAAATAATATAATGAAAATAAATAAGGTTCGAACCTTTATTGCGTTGAATAATTTAAAATAATTGTATTAGTAATATCATTGAATTAGGATAATACAAATTATTTTAAATAATTTAATCGAACAACTTAATTAATTAAATTGCTATGAATAGATAGCGATTAAAAATTATAACCAAGGGAAAATATACCAATAATAGTAATTAAATATTCGTTTATAAGGTAATAATTATTTAATCATTTTTTAAGTGTTAATTGTGATTTAGACAATTAATTTAAAATGTCATGTAGGACTTAAATGATTATGTCACATGAACAATTTAATATTGTTGAATTTTAATCATGATATCTATTAGTCATTTAGTTGCATGCAATTCTACTCGAATAAAATTATTTGAAATGTTGTAGGTTCTCGTTCAGATTAGAATCGTTAATCACAGTTGCAAGTTCACTTACAAAATATCCAGGTCTATATAATTATTTGAAATGTTGTATTTTCCCATTTAGAATCCTTGGTCGGCCTAGGCCAAGATTTGACCACCATGCACAGAATGCAATTGGGGTTAATGAATTGACTTAGTCCGACACGAGGCCGTACCCTTTAAAATTACTATGTGGGAGTCTTGGTCGACTTGAGTATATAGCCACCATGCGTTGTAACGCAACCAAGGTCGACTCAATTCGGCACAAAGTAGCATCCCCTGGAAGATTAAACACCTGCCCCCAGGCCGAAAAGCGTGACATGGTGCAGTGGCTCGAGAAGGCTCATTATGCACTAGTTATACCAAGAGGATGAGAAGGCTCATTATCAGTAACTACAGGCCGTGGGCTACGTAGCGTGTGTGCGCATGCATGGGATGGTAACTGGATGGGGTGGCCACCCCTCTTAGCATATTAAGAGATTAGCATACGCATATAACAACTAAAAGTCTCGTGAAATGATAATTGGGATTTTATATATTGCTAAAAGTCCGAGACTGTGGGACGGTTATTTTATATATTGTCATATGCTATTTGAACATGTTTTATTTTTTTAATGATTTATAAATTCTAGACTTATTTGCTGTATTATGAATCATGTTTTATAATGTTATTGTTACATCAATTTTATTTTTAGGTAACACCCGGTTTTGTTCGGGCGGGTCGTTACACGATACGACTCGAGTTATAAATAATAGTAACTCGTAATAAATCTTTAAAAATAATTATTCTAATGGGTTATGGGTTAAAGTTGCTAAACTAATTAATTATTGTATGAAATTGCCATAAGTAATAAAAATACGATAATGATAAATGGTCAATAATTAATCGGCGAACTAAAAGTGATTAATTTAAATCAGATGGTTATAAGGAATTAATGAAATAAAAATTTTACCTTTACCATATTAAATTTAGTACTAGGTAAATAAAGTGATTATTTTAAAAACGAGTCATTAAGGTAAAAAATAGGTTATTAAATTAAAATCGTGTAAAAAGAACCTTAATAGCATAATGAAAATAAATAAACTTAGTACCTTTATTTAGTTGAATAATTTAAAATAATTGTATTCGTAATATATTTGATTTAGGATAATACAAATCATTTTACATAATTTACTTAAATGAGTTAATTAATTAAAATGCTATTATTAATAATAATGACTAAAGATTAAAATTGTAAATTAATTTTGTTAAGATCGGGATTAAGTAATTATCATGTCAAAGGAAAATATACTAATAATAGTAATTAAATACTTGAATACTTATTTATAAGTTAATAATTAATTTATCATTAGTGAAGTGTGAATTATGATTTAGATAATTAATTTAAATAGTAAAGTAGGACTTAAATGATTATGTCACATGAATAATTTAATATTTAATATTGTTGAATGTTGCATGCTTTATGTTGTCGAATTTCAATAATGATATATCATAGTCATTTAGTTGCATACATTTCTATTCTAATAAAATTATACTTATGTATAATTTTATATTCTCGTTTAGATTAAGATCATTAGACCCGGTTGCAGGCTCAAAATTGAACTATCTTGTAAGAACCATGAAAATATGTGAAAATTTTTATTTCAAGACTTGAACCTAAGTATTATGAAATATTATTTTCGATGAATGGATATGGTTGGTTATCAAGTAGACCGGTCACGGTTCAACGTAAAGCCAAACCCTAACCTTAGAGAAGACATAAGGCCAAACTCTGGCATTAGGGAAGACGAACCCAACCTAGAGAATACTGATTCATGAACGGATGATGGGGTAAGAGAATTTAATAAAGGGACTCATTGAACCTACGGAATACCTATACATGAATAGATGTGAGAATTTAATTGAGGAACTCGTTGAAGCATATATATATAGGAGGAGGGGGTTAGGGAGAAAAGGGAGTCCACTCCTTCTTGCCTCCTCTCCAGTGCCTTTCCATTGTGGTGTAAGTATTTCATACTTCTTCTTAGTTTCTTTTCCATTAGAACTCTTACATGCATGGTTGCAACGTATAAATTCATTAGATATACCTTGCTAAGTTGCTGGAACATTTTGGTATAAATTGCAATAGGTCTTTGGGTGTTGAGATATTGTATGGTTGCAAATTAGATGGCAGATATGAAATTCACGTTTGACTAGTTTCAAGAAACCCTAGTTTTTTAGCCGCACTGTTCAAAATCTAATAATGGACATGTCAGAATGGAACGGACAGTCCATAAATAAATATCGGTCAATAGGGGGTACGGTGAATGGACCCATCGGCCAATAGGGGTATGGTGGAATGGACCCATCGGCTCAACCTAATAAGTGGTACGGTGGAATGGACCCATCGGCCCAACATAATAGGGGGTACGATGGAATGAACCCATCGCCCAATAGGGGGCACGATGGACTGACCCATCGGCCCAATATTTTATAGTGGCACGGTGGACTAACCCATTAGCCAATAGAACTACAACATAATAGGGGGTACGATGGAATGAACCCATCGGCCAATAGGGGGCACGATGGACTGACCCATCGGCCCAATATTTTATAGTGGCATGGTGGACTAACCCATCAGCCAATAGAACTACAACATAATAGGGGGTACGATGGAATGAACCCATCGGCCAATAGGGGGCATGATGGACTGAGCCATCGGCCCAATATTTTATAGTGGCACGGTGGACTAACCCATCAGCCAATGGAACTACAACACAATAGGGGTACGATGGAATGAACCCATCGGCCAATAGGGGGCACGATGGACTGACCCATCGGCCCAATATTTTATAGTGGCACGGTGGACTAACCCATCAGCCAATAGAACTACAACATAATAGGGGGTACGATGGAATGAACCCATTTGCCAATAGGGGGCACGATGGACTGACCCATCGGCCCAATATTTTATAGTGGCATGGTGGACTAACCTATCATCCAATAGAACTACATCGAGCTTGATCCCGACATGGGTATGTAGGCCAATCAAGATTGTTTAATTTCAGCTCAAATAAGGTAGAATAAAAGTATGATAGGATAGTCAGGTTAGGAGAATGGGTAATAAATGGGACTTCTTTTTATTTTGTTTTGAGTTATAAATGTGGCTATGGGAAATGGTCTAAGACTGTGGGAACCATTATTTTATAACTTATTACTCGGCATTTAGTAGTTTTATTTTGGTAACACCTGGCCAACAAGGCCCACAATTTTGTTAAAAATGGCCGGGTTGTTACATATCTAGGTCAGTATAATTATTTGAAATGGAGTATTTTGCCTTTTTGGCAACCCTAGTCGGCCTTAGCCCAGATTCGATCACCATGCACCGAGCGCAACCAGTGTTGACTCAATTCAACACACGATAGCACCCCCTGAAAGATTAAATACCTACCCCTAGGCTGAAAGGGATGACAAAACGCAGTGGCACAAGATGGCTTATTATGCACTTGTGATACCAAGAGGGTGAGTAAATGGCAAATATCGGTAACTACAGGTGTAACACCCCGTTTCAGCTAACCTGTGGACTGACCCGGAAATGTCACCGGCGACCGAACCATTCACTAATCTACTATATTCGGTTAAGCCGACCCAGATCTACCCATGGCGTCTCAAGATGGAGATGCAAACATGAAATGCATGGATGGGAACAATTGGGTTCTAACAGAGTCCTACATGGATGCCATGGCGTGCAAGCAAAGACAAAACAAAATAATAAATGAGAAACCACGAAAAACGGATAAAGTTTCCCCTAAAGGTGCAATAGGGGCCAACCTATCCACAACAAGGGTATATAAATATTTTATGAAAATACAATAACACAACAATCTATCATGACAATCAATCATTATCTCATTTGTTTCACCTGAGCCGAATCTGAACTCCAAGGCTCTCTACTCATTCACATTGATCTGGTCGTTTCATAACAAGCAGTTCATTTAATCAAACACATCAAAATTATCATTCATGTAGTGATAACACACCGTCATTATAGTTACACGCGGCAGGTTCATGTGTGCACGGTTCCATGCTTCTCCTCTGCAATCCCAATAGCTTTCATCACTCGCATTCCACACCTACATATATATAGAAAAACTGTCAGTAATGAGTGTTACTAGCGCGTTACTGGCCCGAAAAATAACTAATATCAATCTGGCACAGGAGAGAAAACTCTCCTGTTGAATGAAAACCATATACTTCCTCAAGAACATTCATCAGGGCACATATGGGAGCCATCGCTATCGGGTCGTCACCCTCAAGTCGACAACATCCCCCTTTCTTTCTCATTCTCATATGTTGGCCATTTCTCTATCGCTTCTCGCATCAAGTCTCATTCCTTTTTGCCCTTTGCACCTTCCATATTACTCCTGACCTTGAGCATGAAGGCGAGCTATAATGACCCGGCCCAAAGTGCAATGTAATGGGCTAAGTCATCTCTTTAAAATGGGTACCCCGAAAGTTGAAGGTCTATAGTCCATTCCCACTTATAAACAGGATATTCTCCCAGTAGGTATTAGATGTGGGACTAAGTTGAGGGATCTCACAGGAGCACTCTTAGGCAGTCACCTTTAGTACCCTTTGAACCACAAGTCTAGACATGCGTTGCATTGCAGTACCCGTAAACCTCCACACTTCTCTGGGTTTGAGGAACTCAAAGGTGGAGTTGTCCAGATCCTTCGGGAATGAAGTGGGTTCTCCCCGCTCCAGAGCTTGCTCTTTCGAGCACATGCCCTATCTGAAGCCGTGGCCGTCAGTAACCCTCATTCCATCTCTCACCGAAAATGCGAAAACTATATGTATATAGGACTGGGTTGGGATTTATACAATAGGCCCGAATGCATCGTGAGCTGGATCTGAAGTTCGAAAACAAACTCGAGGGATCTCATCCTTGAGGGTTATTAATCCGAAAAAAACCATTGGCTAAATGGCCCGAGTTAAGTGGGATCCGATAAAACGCTACTTAACTCGTCCTGCACATGATAAATCAAATACACAATAGAGTAGCGGAAAAACAGAGAATGTGTCCTAAACGGACCTGGTAGAAGCTCCAAACAGGTCCACGCACCTAGGCAGCGAGCTCCTACACCGTACGTGCACAATAAAGCTAAAAACTAATGCCCACATTATGAATCACACATCCTATAGCATGCACACACAATCAACACATTCACACATCAATCAACACACGTCAACCTATATCAATTCTAGCAAGTCTACTTAGGCTAGTTTGCATTAGATCATGATCATTACCTGGTTACCCTAATTAGATTTCTTATGCCTCCATTTTTAACACCACTCAATCAAACAAATTTCATATTTTATCCTTAATCAAATCTACATTTATATATATAATTATAACACACAATTCACCAATCCTAGCATGCAAATCTAATAATCAATACATTCAAATAATTAAGTTAAAATAAATTATACCTCGCATCGTCGAAAATCGGCGACGGCTAGGTTTCCGATTCGTGGCTCGAAACTCGAATTCGGCACCTAGCGGTGTCCGAAGTCTGATCAGATTGGAGAGGGTGCGTTCGGCAAATGATCCGGCGAATTTCCCACGAATCCAATTTTCCAGCGGTTCCGGTGGTTTTCCGGCGAGTGTCAGCAATTTTTTGGTAGATTCCGACGGTTTTCAGACGATGATTCGGGAGGCAGTCAGGGGTCTATTGGCACCAGCTCGACGAGCTTGGTCCGATGGTGATGTCAAACAAAGCAGCCGGGGCGGTGATGGCTGTCGGCGGTGGCGTCGAAACTGGGTGGCGGCGGCGGCGTACTCCGATCGGGGCTGTGGCCGGCTTCGACGGTGGTCAGGATGATGGGGGAAACATCGGCGACGGCAAGGGGGTGGTTGTCGGGGTCACAGCGGCGGCGGCGCGGCCCGGACGGCAGCAAAATCGACGAGGGAGGGCGTCACGCCCTAAGTCGTCATTCAGCTCTAAAAATATTCTACGATCAAATAAAAATAAAAATCAATACTGCATACCTCCATATACTTGATAACCCATTTTTCATCATCTTTTTGATGTTATCATCGTATACTTGAGCATACATGACCCTCATCGCTTATAACTCACAGCTGGCATCGACTCAGCTCGCAGTCGATGAAGCTGACTCAACTCGAACCGACTGGTTCGCTCCCATAAAACTCTGACTCAGAGTCACGGGTTTTACAACCTTCCCTCCTTAGAAAGATTTTGTCCTCGAAATATTAACCAAGGACGTTTCAACCATGTTCCTCTTCTAATTGTAAGTGTTGGCGTAGTACTTGGTTGTGAAGCTGGTTGCTCGAACAACTCCGGGTATCACTTCCTCATCTCATCTTCTCGTTCCCACATAGCTTCCTCAACTCCTCATCGGGTCCATTGCACTCGCACTAGGGGAACTTCTTTTCTTCGAAGAATCTTCACTCTTCGGTCCATGATTTGGACTGCATCTTCTGGGTACGTCAGGTCCGGTTGTAGCTCTAACTCTTGAAGCTGACAACATGAGAGTTGTCAGGGTGATACTTCTTCAGCATTGACACGTGGAAAACATTATGCACAGCTGATAGGTGAGGAGGCAATGCTAGCCGATATGCCACTGGTCCAATGCGCTCATTCACGTCAAAGGGTCAAATATAGCACAGATTAAGTTTCCTCGCGTCCTGAATCTTGTGTTTCCCTTAGTCGGAGAGACCTTCAGGAGAATGTGATCTCCTAACGCGAAATGACCCTCACGTCTGTGCTGATCTATGTAACTCTTTTATCTATCTTGAGCTGACCTCATTCTTCTTCTAATCCTCATTACCACCTCTTGTGTCTGCTGGATCATTTATGGCCCAACTACTACTGGTTCGCTCCCTACACCCAACACACTGGGGATCTGCATGGTTTGTCGTATAGTGCTTCGAAAGGTGCCATTCCAATCGTGGCCTGGTAGCTATTGTTGTAGGAGAATTCCACAAGAGGTAGGTGTTCTTCCCAACTCCCTCCGAAATCCAAGATACATGCGCGAAGCAAGTCTTCCATAGCTGCCTGAAAGGCCTTCCAAAAATTGCGATGTGAACCTCGGATCCCTGTATGATATGATCTCCGTGGTACACTGTGTAACCTGACTATCTGATCTCTGTACAGTGTAGCCAATGTGGTCAGTGGGTAATCCATCCTAATCGGTATAAAGTGTATGCTCTTTGTAAGTCGATCTACTATGACCCATATCGCATCCTTCTGTTGGCAGTCTTAGGTAAACCAACTACAAAGTCATAAGTTATACTCTCCCACTTCCACTCTGGGGTTTCCAATGGTTGTAGCATTCCACCTAGACGTACATGCTCGACTTTCACTTCCTGGCATACCAAACATGTAGCCACTGTATTGTATACTTCTTCTTCATTCCTGGTCACCAATAGGTTCGTCGGACATCGTGATACATCTTCACTCCACCTAGGTGTACTGAGCATCTCGACGTGTGAGCTTCATGAAGAATAGTACTTTGAAGTCTGGGATACTCCGGAACATTAGGCACGAATAGTCGGCCTCTCAATCTGACTAATCCATCTATATCCCCTGGCCAATTCCTGATGTGTTCCATGTTCCAACCACTGCTTCAACTATAGATCTGCCTCCTGTGCAATCCAAATCTGCTCAAGCACGCTTGGCTAAATCTTAAGTCGGGCCATCATCCCAACTAACTGTCTGCTGGCTCAGTTGTGTTGCCATGCTCATGTCGAGGGCTCGTAATTAGCTAACATCTCCAACCATCTCCTCTGTCTACTATTCAGATCCTTCTGTGTAAAGATATATTTTAGACTTTGGTGATTAGTTAGAAGTCTGAAAGATGTCCTCTATAGATTGTGCCTCCATATTCTGAGAGCGAATATAACTGCAACAAGCTCTAGGTCATGAGTAGGATAGTTACGATCATGCACCTTGAGCTGACGAGATGCATAAGCAATAACCCTATCCTTCTGCATCAAAACACAACCTAAGCCAATCCCTGAGGCATCAGTATACACTAGAAAATCCTCATGTCCCTCAGGCAATGCGAGGATAGGTGCCGAAGTCAACCTCTCCTTTAGCATCCTAAAACTCCGCTCACATTCGTCTGTCCATATGAACCGTTCCTCTTTCCTAGTCAGCCGTGTCAGAGGGGCTGCTATGGAAGAGAAGTCCTGAATGAACCGTCTATAGTATCCAGCCAATCCCAAAAACTTCGAACCTCCATAGGTGTCTTTGGTTGTCCCCACTGCACTATTGCCTCTATCTTAGCATGATTTACTGAGATGCCTGATGCCAAGATGATGTGGCCGAGAAAATTCACCTTTGTCAACCAGAAACTACACTTCAAAAATTTCCCATACAACCTATGCTCTCTCAGTGTTTGCAACACAATCCTCAGGTTTTGCGCATGTTCTTCCTTGGACGAAGAATATACCAATATGTCATCCACAAAAACGATCACAAACTGGTCCAAGTACAGATTGAACTCTCTGTTCATCAAGTCCATAAATGTTGATGGAGCATTGGTCAATCCAAACGGCATAACCAGAAACTCGTACTGTCCATATCTCATCCTGAACACAGTCTTCGAGATGTCTTCTGCTCTCATCCTCAGTTGGTAGTATCCTGATCTCAAATCAATCTTTGAAAAGATGACTGCTAAGCTCAACCAGTCAAATAAATCATCAATACGAGGAAGGGGGTATCTGTTCTTAACCGTCGCATGGTTTAGCATCCTGTCACCTATGCATAACCACATGCTTCCATCCTTCTTCCTCACAAATAACACCGGTGCGCCCCAAGGGGAAACGCTCGGTCTGATGAATCCTTAGTCCAATAGTATCTGTAGCTGTTCCTTCAGTTCCTTGAGCTCCAAAGGTTCCATCCTATGCTTCCATCCTTCTTCCTCACAAATAACACTGTCGCATGGGGCTGAAACGACCTGCCATTTGTCACAACATTGTGGGCCTAGCTGGCCAGGTGTTACTCACAATTAAGCAAATATGTCTAACATTTTTTTTAACAAAAACATATATAAAGATCCCACAGTCTTAGACCGTTTCCCAGTAGCCACACTTATTTCTCAAATAAATAAAAAAGGAGTCCTCATATTTATTTTGCTCCATGCCCTGGTTGTCAATCACCTAATTTCGTATCTGCACACCTGCGGAGGCAATTCCGCGTTAGTGATTACAACACTAAGTAGTATAATAGATAAAACAAATCAAGTACATTCCACTATTTCCTTATGTTTATTTTAATATGCGGTGGAGCGATTCCGCTATACTCCAAAACAATGCGGAGGAGGTATCCGCTGTGATCCGCACACCCCGGCCGTAGCCCTTTTGTGGGGAGGCTACCACTACCGTCTCCAGTGCCAGTGCCTCGCACACCCCGGCCGTAGCCTTTTTGTGGGAAGCTATCACTGCACTCAGGTGATTGCTACGCCCCGTTTGTGGGGAAGCTC
Organism: Piper betle; assembly: GCA_033002965.1. Lineage (NCBI taxonomy): Eukaryota > Viridiplantae > Streptophyta > Magnoliopsida > Piperales > Piperaceae > Piper > Piper betle. Next base: position 5,979 of record JAURVB010013784.1, on the reverse strand, counting down.
TCACTACCAATTCTAGTGCCAGTGCCTCGCACACCCCGGCCGTAGCCTTTTTATGGGGAGGCTATCACTGCACTCCAGTGCCAGTGCCTTGCACACCCGGTCGTAGCCTTTTATGGGGAGGCTATCACTGCACTCAGTGATTGCTATGCCCGTTTTGGGGAAGCTCTCACTGCCAACTCTACTGCCAGTGCCTGCACACCCCGCCGTAGCCTTTTTATGGGGAGGCTATCACTGCACTCAGGTGATTGCTATGCCCCGTTTGTGAGGAAGCTCTCACTGCCAACTCTAGTGCCAGTGCCTCACACACCCCGGCCGTAGCCTTTTTATGGGGAGGCTATCACTGCACTCCAGTGCGATGGAGGAATCGCTGTGCCTTGCTCACCCCGGCCGTAGCCTTTTTATGGGGCGGCTATCACTACTCCAAAACAATGTTAATGCATTACAAACTTTACGCACATAATACGACCCAGTGTCGGACTGAGTCAATTCTTTGACCCCGGTTGCACTCGGTGCATGGTGGTCGAATCTGGGCTCAGGCCGACCTAGGCTACCAACAAGGAAAATACGATGTTCTACCTATTATACGTACCTGACTTGTGATTTCGTCTGACTGTGACCCGTGAACCCTAATCTGAATGAGGGCATAAAATTATACATTAGTATAATTTTATTTTGCATGAACCTACATGCAACTTACATGACTAATATACTATCAATTTTAAATGATGTAATTAGTTCATGTTAGTCTTCATTTCTTATTAAATTTTCAGCAATTCTAATGATAATTAATTATTAATTATCCCCATCCAAATCCCCATTATCTAATTGATAATTTAATTATTAACATGTCCCATACTTAATTCTTTTGTATTTACCTTATATTCTAACTCAACCGCATCGAGTTCTCCCATATTTACCTGGTTGCCATTCTACTTTAACAATTCATTTAACGACCCCAAAGCTCCCAGCTTTATTGTAGTCAACCCGTGAAAGCCGGTATTTTCATCATGCATGGCGACCAACCAGTAACGTGGCGGCCTCCATTTGCTGCCATGGCGTCTCCAACTTGGCCACCACATGGCAACCCTCAACCAGTCCTTGGCGACCCCATTCCGGCCACCCAATCAGCAACCCCGACCTGACCATGGTGACTCCATGTCGGTCACATAATCAGCCCATGACCCATGGCGTCTACCCTAGTCGGCCACATAAACAGCACCCGACCAGACCCATGACGACTACTCTAGTCGGCCACATAAACAGCACCCGACCAGCATGTCTTCTTTTCCTTCCACCCAATTTCAGACCCCATCTTCTATCTACCCCACTGATCCGATTGGAAAAACCCCAAAGATCCAATCTTTATCCGCTGCTATCTCATGAAACTCGGACTACACCCTATATGGGGACCTTAATTTCACCATTAATGGTGGCCGACCAGCAGCCATGGCGACCATGTCCTGCCCCATCAAGGTGACGACCAGCACCACCCCAGGTGACGACCAGTCTGCACTTTCCATGGCGGATCCACGTCTGGCCAGCAACACCACCCATGGCAACACCGACCTGTTCTCCCCTCGGATTTCAGACCTGCGTGCCTCCTCGACGGTCTGTTTTGGCCCTCCAAGGTGACTCCATCCGGCCAGCATCACCGTCGGGAGCAATTCCCACCTCCAGCACGTCAACCCCGCACCATGGAAGGAAACATGGCGTGGTTGCTGCTGGAAAACAGCAGGACGTCCTCCTGGTTTTCTTCTTCCCTTGTTGATTTCTCATTTAATTCTTATGTTTATCATGTTTATGATTTATGCAACATGTGTATGCATGCAACAAAAGAAAAAGAAAGGAAAGAAAATTACCCGAGCGAAGGAGGAAATCCGGTGTCTGTCTAAGGAGGAAAAATGTAGATGACGCCCTCCCCTTTTCCTTTTATAATGAATAAAATGACGGCTAGGGTACGTGGAAGCACCCTTTCACCGTAATTCCTTTAACCGGGTAATTGGGTAATCAACATGGTCCACTTAACCATTTCACTTAACCTGTTAAATGGGTACATGGTATGGTTCACTTAAATGGTTAATTGGATAAATAATGTAGTCGACTCGACCGATTCAACTAGAATTATCCAATTAAAAATTACTTTTCAATTAACCGGGTAATTCATACTTATCCAGCTAACGAATTTTTTCCCACGTTCGATCCCACTGCGTCGAACGTCATTATTATTATTATTATTATTATTTTTCCGGGTCTTTACAATCTCCCCAACTTAGAATTATTTCGTCCCCGAAATATCATAGCATAAATAGGATATTGATGATTAAGTACATCTCCGGTATAAGTTCATGTTACAACAATTACACGGATTTTATGCTACAAACAGGCTAGGATATTTTCTGGCCATTTCCTGTTCAGTCTCCCATGTAGCTTCTTCTGATCCCTGATTTCTCCATAATACCTTTACCAAAGGGATCTCCTTGTTACGGAGTGTCTTTGTTTCCCTTGCCAAGATGCGAATCGGTTTTTCCTCGTAGGTTAAATCCGATTGTAGCTCTAAATCTGCAAAATTTGTGATAATGTGATTCTCATCTCGTACATATTTCTTTAGCATTGACACATGAAAGACATTGTGTACACCATCAAGGCTTGGTGGTAATGCTAATCTATATGCACAACTTCCGATTCGATCCAGAATTGGAAATGGTCCTATGAATCTTGGCTTCAACTTCCCTGATGTTCTAAATCTGATCACTCCCTTTTTAGGTGAGGTCTTAAGGTAGACGAACTCCCCAACTTGGAATTCTAAGTCCTTCCTTCGAGTGTCAGCATAACTTTTCTGCCGATCCTGAGCTGCCTTAAGCCTTTGCTGGATGAGTTGCACTTTTTCAGCTGCTTCTCTCACCATCTCTGGCCCGACTATAACCACCTCTGTAGACTCCAACCAGCATGATGGAGATCGACAAGGCCTACCGTATAAAGCTTCAAACGGTGCCATTCCTATACTGGCTTGGTAAGAGTTATTATAGGTGAATTCAGCCAAGGCTAGGTGTTTCTCCCAATCTCCTCCCCAGTCGAGGATGCAAGCTCTCAACAAATCCTCCAAGGTTTGATTGGTCCTCTCACTCTGACCATCAGTTTGGGGGTGATATGCTGTACTTAACTTGATTTGGGTCCCCATAGCTTTTTGGAAAACTTCCCAAAAATGTGACGTGAATAGGGGATCTCTGTCAGAGACTATCTCCTTTGGAATTCCATGCAGCCTGACAATGTTATTTATGTACAGTTCTGCTAAGTATTCCGCCGTCCTTGTTGATTTTGTGGGGATAAAGTGAGCTGCCTTAGTCAAACGGTCCACAACTACCCATATAGAGTCATGTCTCTTCAAAGTCCTTGGGAGTTTAGTAATAAAATCACATGTGACACGCTCCCATTTCCAGGTAGGTATCTCTAAAGGTTGTAATAATCCACCGGGTAGTTGATGTTGGGCTTTGATCAATTGGCACGTCTGACACTTGGAAACAAAATCCACCACATCCCTCTTCATCCCAATCCACCAGTAGGTTCGTTTTAAGTCCTGGTACATCTTTGTAACACCAGGGTGTATTGAGAACCTTGAACGATGAGCTTCCTCCAGGATATCTCGCTTTAATGCATCATTGTTGGGTACACACAACCTCCCTCTAAATCTGATTACACTGTTGGAATCTGCTACAATGTCGGGAGTTTTGTCCAACATTTCATTCAGCTTCTCATCTTCCATTTGTGTTAACTTAACTCGGTCCACCAATTCATTGGAGATAACCAGGTTCGCCAGTAGTCCTGTCACTCGTTCCACCGGGTTAATAGCTACCACCTCAGCTGACATAGCCCAAAGTCTAGCTAGCTGTTGACCCTTGTCCACCTTGCCCTTCCGACTCAACGCGTCGGCTACAACGTTCGCTTTTCCCGGATGGTATAAAATTTGGAAATCATAGTCCTTCAAGTATTCTATCCACCGCCTCTGTCGAAGGTTAAGGTCATTCTGGGTGAAGATATACTTCAAACTTTGGTGGTCGGTGAAAACCTCGAACTGAGCTCCGTACAAATAGTGTCTCCAAATTTTCAGAGCAAACACAACTGCTGCCAGTTCCAAGTCATGGGTTGCATAATTTTGCTCGTGAATCTTCAATTGGCGAGAGGCATAAGCCACCACCTTACCATCTTGCATAAGGACACATCCTAACCCCACTAGAGATGCATCACTGAAGACCACGAATCCTTCGTTGCCATTTGGTATAGTCAAAACTGGTGCAGTAGTTAAACTCTTCTTCAAAGATTGGAAACTCTCCTCACACTTGTTACTCCATTCGAACTTGACCCCCTTGCGTGTAAGCTTAGTCATTGGTGATGCCACCAAGGAGAAATCTTTAATGAACTTCCGATAGTAACCTGCTAGTCCAAGGAAACTTCGGATGTCTGTGACTGACTTGGGTTGTGGCCAATCAGTAACTGCTCTCACTTTTGATGGATCCACTGCGACCCCTGCCTTTGAGACAACATGTCCGAGGAAATTCACCTCCTTCAGCCAGAAGTCACACTTTGATAACTTGGCGAACAATTGATTCTCCCTCAAAACTTGAAGAGCAATGGACAAGTGTTTCCCATGGTCCTCCTCATTATTTGAATAGACCAGAATGTCATCCACAAACACAATAATAAACTTATCCAAGTATTCGTGGAACACCGTGTTCATAAGTGACATAAAGGCCGCTGGTGCATTTGTCAGACCAAAAGGCATAACCAGAAACTCATAATGTCCATATCGAGTTCGGAAAGCCGTTTTCTGTATGTCAGATTCCTTCACCCGCAGTTGATGATATCCGGACCGCAAGTCTATTTTTGAGAATATTCCGGCTGTTTTCAACTGATCAAATAAATCATCAATCCTCGGTAAGGGGTACCGATTCTTGACTGTCACTTGATTGAGCTGGCGATAGTCAATACACAATCGAAGTGAGCCATCCTTCTTCTTTACGAAAAGAACAGGGGCTCCCCAGGGTGAAGTACTTGGTCGGATGAAGCCTGCCTGCAACAGCTCTTCTAATTGACTCTTTAACTCCTTGAGTTCCGCTGGAGCCATGCGGTATGGTGCTTTAGAAATTGGTGATACTCCAGGTGCTAGGTCAATGACAAACTCCACTGCCCGCTTAGGAGGTAACCCTGGAATTTCACTCATCGGGATGATAGGGATGAATGTGTACACCCCGAGTCAAACAAACATCCACACTAACATTTTGAATAAGAATTTTACCTCCAACTGTGTGGTTCTCGTTCTCAGTGTCTTCGATTTCAACCGGAAAAAGTTTCGCCTTCCCTTTGTCCTCAATTCTGGTTTCAACCCCCAGAAAAATTTGTCTGCTCTGGCCCGGGCAGTTGCCAGACTCCCAGATGCAAATCTCTCCAATTGCAAGAAATTTTTGCATACTCTCGGACTGAATCATCCCTCTGAGTTAGAGTGGCAAATTCCAGTGCTTTCTTCTGGACAACAAACTCAGGAAAATATTGTCCATTGAAAGCTGTAACAAATTCCGCCCAAGGAATGGACGAAATCTCCCATTGATGGAACGCAGTCTTCTCCATGGATTTCCACCAATAGGATGCTTCCTCCTGAAGCATGCATGTCGCCAACCTCACTTGATGGCGATGAGGCACAGAGAGGGCTCTAAATGCTTTCTCAGTAATGTCCAACCAGCTCTCCGCCTTCATTGGATCAGTCCAACCAATGAATACCTCAGCTCCGTTCCTCCGGAATTTCTCTACAGTGTATCGATCACTGTCATCACCAACTGGTAGTGTAATGACCGAGCCCAAAGTGCAACGTAATAGGCTAAGTCATTTCTTTAAAATGGGTACCCGAAATTATAGATCTATATTCCATTCCCACTTATAAACAGGATGCCAGTAGGTATGAGATGTGGGACTAGGTTGAGGGATCTCACA